>JAVGWN010002254.1:1276-11316 GCA_034552555.1 Semaprochilodus insignis
TGGCAATGCACGTCCATGAATTCAGGGAGGAGGGAGGCTTCTGAACGAGTACTCAAGGGAAGGGTGTATTTGTTTTACTCTCCAGAATCGCATACTGAACCTTTAAAGGAACCATTAGTAAAAAGTGGGTCTCCTCCAAAGAAGTATGTTTTACAAAGACTGTTGTTAACCTCAAGGTTAACTTCAAAGTGGATTTAAGGTGGAACAGGAGGAATGGAAAGGGGAGGAGGCTCCTCTGGTTCTGCCAACGTTAGCTACGTTATTCGCTGTGAGGTTGTTCACGCTAACAGTATTCATCCGCTTGCGAGAGGTTTAAAGAGCACAGAGATCTTTTAAAGGAGCACTGAAGGGAGTCCTGTGTTTGTTTTGGTGTTGAGTTCATATACCAGCAGTCACTCTACAGAATCGCATACCGCACCTTTAAAGAAACCAACATTGAAAAAAGGGGTTCTCCTCCGGAGAGCTCTCCATAATTAAGACCTGATCCGGGTTGACTGTTGATGAATTCTCAGTGTTGATGAATTCTCAGAACTCTAACAGTATTTGTCTATTTGCGAAGGGTTTTATAACCACAAAGATCTAACAAGTTTGCTACTCCAGGGTTGGCCGTCTTGGCTATACATGTCCATAAATTTGAGGGGGTGGGGCCTCTGAAGGAGCACTGAGGGGATTGCTATATTTGTTTTGCAACAGTCGTTCTGCATAATCGCATACCGCACCTTTAAAGAAACCCTCATTAAAAGGTGACTCTCCTCCAAAGAGCCCTCCATCTTCCACTCTACACATCTTACTTTCCAATCCTGCTTTAAGACACCTGATTCAGGTAAACCTGTAGTGACATTTTAAGTACAAGTCAGGTGGGTTGGATCCGAGCTCTCCCGGGTGGCAGATCTTCAGTACTGGACTACTGGAGCAGTTCAGCTAAGATAAATCAATACAGCTTTCTTGAAGGCTACTGGTGAAGTTCTTTAAAGGAGCCATCAATAAAAAGGAATGGCATATTCCGGATGATCAACGGTACGGTTGTATGCGAAAGCTTGGCCCTGCTCAGATTACGTTTTATTGGGTAATCCCATTTACCCTCATTAAACCTGGGGGTCCTGGAGGACCTCCTGGCCTGCCCTGCACATTTCAGCAATTGCCCTGCTCCCTGTTCTCCTGATCCAACTAATGCACTAATTAACAAGCTCTTCCTGAGCTGAAGTGGAAGTTTTGGCAGGGAAGCCCAAAAACGTGCAGGCCTAGGGGTCGTCCAGGACTGCTGGTCTAGGGGAGCGGAAAACTGGAAAGGTTTGGTCCATTAAGAGGATAATGCTGCACATGCCTTGGTCTTAATACAGCCTGGCCTTTTCTCCTTAGCGCTTGCTGGGTCAGTTAAGTGGACACCATTGCTTACAACCAAAAACTGGGAATAAAACAGCGATTATCCGTTTAGTGGAAAGTCATACGGAAATCGATAGCATTCGGATTGGTGGAATCGATTGATTCAGTCCCAGAGAGGTAAACACGGTTAATCAGAGGGGTAGGTATGGAGTGAAACGGGGAATCTAGAGAAACAGACCTTGATTTCTTTACAGTGCTGGAAGTGATGGGAACCAGGGTTCTCCATGTCTAGAACACACATATAGACACTTCATTGACTATCTAAACCACCAGTGAACCTACACGTGTCTTCTGAGTGTATATGGAATGTTGATGATGGGAAATCCGGAAAACCTGGAAATAATACGTTTCTTTGGGGGACTATTTTTTGCCTCACAGCGCCCTGCAGCATGTATCCCTCCACCATGAATGGAGTTTAAGGCTGAAATCTTCTCCACACTATCATAAACAGCGTCTCAGACATCAGGCAGCGTATTCAGAACCACCTCATGTAGGAACTTTCTGTGAGGGAGCTTTTAGAGGGGGACGTCTGGTTACCTTCACCACCACTGTGAACAGTTCTGACTCGTTACACTTCTCTAAAACAGACTGTTTCAATACAAACCACTTTGAATGATTTTGTTTACATCTCAACCATGTAATTATGTACGCAGAATAAAAAAATCTGTGGAATTCCCCTTTAACAATTTGTGGAAAACTACACGACATACCAAAAGTCATGTGATATCATTATGTAAGTTGGTTATGAAGGGGTGTTACCTCAGGTACCTGTATAAGCTGTGAGGTGTGATCTTGTGAGTGAGGTTGAACACTGGCCAGTGCGCTCATGGCAAGGCAACATGAATTATCAGAGTCTGAATGAGGCATGATAGTGGAATACCTCGATTGGGCTCATGTCGGGCGAACGTGCAGCCACACCATTCGTCAGAACCCTCCAGAATGCCCCTCAAACCAATTCTGGACAACTTGGGCCTGATGGCACTATGCATTATCCTGCTGGAATATCCCATCACCATGGGGGTACATGAAGTCCATGAAGGTCAATGACGTGTTTAGGTGGATCAGTGGACCCAACCAATGCCATGAGAACACCCCCCCCCCAAACCAGTATGGAACTACCACCAGCCTGCATGCCTGGTTAACAAATGGGGTCATGACTTCATGGAGTCTGCACCACACATAAACCCTACCATCAGCCCCAAACGACTTTTCCTGTGACTCCTCAGACCATGTCACATGTTGCTAGTCCTCTAGGGTCCAGTTAGCAGCCTCACGAGCCCAGGTGAGGCGCTGTGTCCACTCTGGTGGGTCTTCTGCTACCGTATCCCATGGAAGCTAGAGAACGCGGCACTGACCTGCGGGATATGTGTGTGGAGCCTCCTGAGTTGAATGTGGATGTGATTTCTGCCAAAGTCAGTTCTAGCCAAACATTATCAGTCACCATCATTAAGCGCCCGTGTGGAGCCACTGCGCTGTCCACTGTGGGTGGTAATACTCTATATGACGTATTCCTCATGTGACACTGTGGATTGGGGAATGTTAAACGCCTGCACAACTTCGGAAATGGAATGTCCCATCCGTGTGGCACCCACTATCATTCTTCGTTCCCAAGGCGTTGGGCGTTCCCAAGTCATTCACTGAGGTAACACAACTTCATAATCAATTTGCATACTGATCACATGACTTTGTCGTTTAGTTTTCCACAAATTGTTAAATGGGAATTTCACAGATTTTTTTTTTATTCTTTATTTTTTTTGACATGTCAGTTCCCTGTATCGGAATGTCACAGAAACTTCACACTGAGCTTTTGCTTCGAAATTGCCTTAAATACGGTCAACAGGTACATCACTGGTGTTCCCACTTCTCGGCCAGGCTGTCAAGGTCACTCTGAACAATAAAACAGAGAAGCTGTCTGGACAAAGCCAGAGGCATGTTAAGAGACTGGCTGGCCTCCCAGCTAACCCAAACACACACACACACACACACACACAGCTGTTCTGGTTTGCCAAGGAAGCTAAACAGCTTCTGCTGCAGGTTTGACTGGCATGATCTGACTCAGGAGAGGGAGGAGATGATCTCTGAACTGCAGCGCAGGGATGTGGAAGCCGTCCAGAAGAGGATAAACGCAAACAAAGCACCTGCTCTTCACAGGATTCCCTCTCCGAAGGGAGGTCACCGCCGAGCGCGAGGCACCTTCGCTCACCAAATCTCTTCAGCTACTTCGTCCCCGAGCCCTTCCAAAATCATCATGCGAACAATCTCCAAACAATAGGAGCGCAGTCCGTCACGGTGAGGGCTGTTCATCATCATCCAGAGATGAATGCCGGGCTGAACAGGAAGCCCTTGGAGCTGGATTGATAACTCTATCCTATTGCTTCTTTTCGTACCCTGTGATCAGCCCCCCGACTAGGAGACACACAATTCCCGAAAGCTTTGAAGCTGACTGGATTAAAACTAATAAAGCTGTCTGTAGACTGTGATGGTGGAATAAAGAGAGTTCAGTACACAGAACTGATATACCGTGTACCTCAAACATTGTTGTTCCTCCTTCAAATTCAAACCCTGCATTTCCAAAAGAGGACGGGAAACCAGCTGATTCCGTAATCCTAAACTGTTACGGAACAGACTCATTAATATTTACACCCCCAACATTTACACACAACCACAACGGAGCTACAGAACCAACATGGTGGACTATGTGGAGAAATCCAGCGTTCCAGGCTGGGAAGGGGATGTCGGCAGGTAATCTATACGCTCCGACAACTCGGTAACCCTGTTCACTACCGCTGTGCAGCGCCCTCTGTTGACGGTGATGTCATATCCTTCGATGTTCCTTGGTTCCAGTAAAAACTGGTGCAAACGCAGACTGGTTCCTTGAACAGCACCAAGGTTTTGGAAGGTCTGAACGGAACCAGTTCAAGAACCGGGGCTAAGTCTGGTCGAAAAAGGGCTATGTTGCGAGTGGGCGGGGCTAAACCGCTGTAGGCGTATGAAAGTAAATGAGTTGGTTCTTGTGACATCACAAAAATAATGAGTGCTCTGCTGTGTCTGATCTACTCACACCAGCACCACACACACTAACACACCACCACCACGTCAGTGTCACTGCAGTGCTGAGAATGATCCACCACCCACATAGTACCTGCTCTGTGGTGGTCCTGTGGGGGTCCTGACCATTGAAGAACAGGGTAATACAGTATACAGAGAAACAGATGGACTACAGTCTGGAACTGTACAACTACAGAGTGTCCTATATGGTCAGTGGAGCCGATAAAGTGGACACCGAGTGTAGAAACAAGGAGGTGGTTTTAGTCTTATGACTGACGGGTGTATAACCAAACAAAGGAAATTCAGTTTTCTAGAATACGCTCTTTAAAATGTGCGACCTACAATAGACAGAACCATCGTGACTGTACAGGACTTAACCAGCAGTGCTCATGAGGAACAAGCTAGTTAAACGCGGAGAGAGCCTCCGACACCCCCAGCACGTACACTTTCGTTTATTCTGGTTTTGACTGGCGTAGTCTCTCCCAGGAGAGCGCGTGAGCTCATCTCTGAACTCCAGCCCAGGGATGGGAATCCAGACCGGAGAGGATACCCTAAACACGGCATCAAAGCTTCCTACCTTCCAAGCTCAGAGATACCAGTGCCTAATATTCAGGACCGCAAGGGCCGTATCCAGCCTCTGCAGTTCCACTTTGATCACTGGAACTCCACACATCTTTCAAAACCTCTGCACAACTCATTGGTTGAGATGGTGAACAGAGTGATCGAGAGCGGGTTCGGTGTGAGGTGTAAACAGAGTGATTGAGAGCGGGTTCGGTGTGAGGTATGAACAGAGCGATTGAGAGCGGGTTCGGTGTGAGGTGTAAACAGAGCGATCGAGAGCGGGTTCGGTGTGAGGTGTAAACAGAGCGATTGAGAGCGGGTTTTGTGTGAGGTATGAACAGAGCGATTGAGAGCGGGTTCGGTGTGAGGTGTAAACAGAGCGATCGAGAGCGGGTTCGGTGTGAGGTGTGAACAGAGCGATTGAGAGCGGGTTCGGTGTGAGGTATGAACAGAGCGATTGAGAGCGGGTTCGGTGTGAGGTGTAAACAGAGCGATCGCGAGCGGGTTCGGTGTGAGCTGTAAACAGAGCGATCGCGAGCGGGTTCGGTGTGAGGTGTAAACAGAGCGATCGAGAGCGGGTTCGGTGTGAGGTGTAAACAGAGCGATCGAGAGCGGGTTTGGTGTGAGGTGTAAACAGAGTGATTGAGAGCGGGTTTGGTGTGAGGTGTAAACAGAGTGATTGAGAGCGGGTTTGGTGTGAGGTGTGAACAGAGTGAGGTTGTTGACCACAGATTTACTTCCGCTGTGCAGCGCCCCCTGTTGACGTTGATGGCATATCCTTTAACGTTCTTTGGTTCCAACAAAAACTGGTGTAAACTCAGGCTGGTTCCCTGAATAGCACCAAGGTTCCAAGAAGCCTGAGCAGAACCAGTTCAAGAACCAGGGTCAATAAGGGCTATGTGAGGTTGCTCTAGTACCGAGCATTTGACACCAAAGCCTCCTGCTTCAGCCGTCTCATTATGCAGACATTCTGTCCAAATGGGCGGAGTTTCCCAATAAACCAATGAAGGACTGACTTGGAGACTTGAAGACTTGAAGGTGGACCTGAGCTGACCCAGTTAGCTCTCCAGTATGGCTGCACTGAAGCTGGGCCCGGGTGCGCTGCGTGTTTGCCTGCTGTCTGCTTGCTGTGTACACTGCTGTGGCTCAGGCAGCTTATGAATATGAAAGCCCTGCGTGGAACAGCGAGATACTGGGGTTGAATTAATACGTTCACACAGGCGGGTGACACAGGTCCCTTTATCGGGCCTGTCTGTCACACTCACACAAACACACTCGCAAGTCATCAGCCGTTCCTTTCTGCAGCTGCTGCTCCTAAAAGGCTCGAGAAACGCGACGCAGACACTGGAACAGGACGGCCTGTCCCAAAACACCCACAAACGCGCGGCTACGCCAACTTCCAATTTTCAGAGACCTACACATTCCGGCCGTCTAAATAATTCACAGTGGGGCTAATCCCTGTTTGTGCGCATTCAGCACTAAACCCATTGACTCTTAGACGCTTGAGTGAGAGAGGGACACAGGAAAAGTGCAGAGGCCAGGATTCCTCGGCATTTACGTTTGACAAGAGGGGGAATTTGCTGTCTCGGTGCTGGAGCATAATAGAACATCACTCTTATTCAGATTTCCCTTCGTTCACCTGCTCTCAATTCGGCAGCTACCTTGTGCCCCCTAGTGGAGCTTTGTGGAGAAGCATGTGCAGAGCCACTCCAGATTAGGACATCATTAACCCGTTCATGGCATACCAGGGTTTTACATCCATCGCTACAGCTGTTCTAAGAGCTCCGCTGAGCACATACCCAACTGGTGAAATGGTTTGACTACAGTACGGTACCAGTCTAAAGTTTAGAGACGGCTCCTCATAGCAGGTTCTCCTTCTGTTTATCTTAAAGCTTTACTGTAGAATGAAAGTAATAACATCAAACTATAAACTAGCCCTCATGGAATTATACAGTCCACCTTAAAACCCTCCAGAATGGAGCTTTACAGGAGGATGAACCAGCTGTCTTAACCTGCAGTGGAGCTGATAGAACAAGGTTTATTACTAAGCAGGTTTGGAGCAATTCTATTGGTCGGTCCCTCATGAATATTCACTAAACTGAAAGGAGAACTAGAGCTTTTACACTGTGCAGAAAAAGAGATCAAAGTTTTTACACCACTAAATATATATTAGAGGTGGAGATATGGAGAAATATCATACTGTGGTACATCAAGAGGATATGTGGGGTATCAGGGTATGTACTGGTTCAGACTCTCATCAGTTGGAGCTGTAAGTGTACGACTGTAGAGTCTTTAAGATCACCAACAACAACCATTTAGAGGGGTGTGTCTGAACTGTTGACTGGTAGTGTATGTATGGAAACCCCACACAACTGTTCAAAGTAGCTTCCCGTATGGAATTATCCATGTTTTTGCGTGTGAGGTGGTTATAAAGTTTCTGGTGATTGGCTGATATTTATCACTACAAGAGAAATGATATATTTCTCCTGGCAACAACCCGGGGTGCCACAGCAACTGCCTAGCAGTACCCCAGCAATCACTTGGAATACCATACCAAGCACCTATCAACACCCTTGCAACAACCATAGCAACTACCTAACAGTACTTTAGCAACCATCAAACAACACCCTATCAACTACCTAGAATACCATATGAAGCACCTAGCAGCACCTTAGCAACCATCTGGTATACCACAGAACCCATCTAGCAAATCTCTTGGCAACCACCTGGAATACCATACCAACCACCTATCAACATCCTAGCAACAACCTGGGGTACCATAGCAACTACCCAGCAGTATCTTAGCAACTACCTATCAACACCCCAGCAACCACCTGGAATAGCATACCAACCACCTATCAACACCCTAGCAACAACCTGGGGTACCGCAGCAACTACCTAACAACACTTTAGCAACCATCAAACAACACCCAAGCAACTACCTGGGGCACCATAGCAATCACCCAGCAGTATCTTAGCAACCACCTGGAATACCATACCAACCACCTAGCAGCACCTTAACAACCACGTATCAACACCCAAGCAACTACCTGGGGCACCATAGCAACCACCCAGCAGTATCTTAGCAACCACCTGGAATACCATACCAACCACCTAGCAGCACCTTAACAACCACGTATCAACACCCTAGCAACAACCTGGGGTACCATAGTAACTACTTAACAACACCTTCACAACCACGTATCAACACCCTAGCAACAACCTGGGGTACCATAGTAACTACTTAACAACACCTTCACAACCAACAAACACCCTACCAACTACCCAGGAGACAATAGCAACTGCCTAACACCACCTTGGCAACTAGCTAGGATACCATACCAACCACCCGGCAACGGTAACCACCTGTTTTCAATCTAATACAAACAGAATTTCCTCCCCGCTTTCTGTTCATCGTTTCAGACACGGTCCCGACTCCCGACTCTCTGGGATCTGAGGGCTGTGTTATTGTATTATCTGAACTTCATAAAATCTCAGATTTAAAGCTGCCAAAATTAAACATCAATCAGATTTTCCCAGGGTAACAATGTTCTCGTGAAACACTGATCAGGATTTGGATCACCTGGTTCTGTTTACACCATGGCTGAGGTTATACTACAGCCTCCTCAGTCACTGTTCACCAGGTTACAGCTGGCCTGCGAGCTGGCCCGTCGCGGTCGTCAAACCTTAGCTTACAATTACTTACCATACAAATAACAAAGTCATTTAAACTGTGTTCATGAAAAAGCCTTTAGTGGCCGAACCGGCTGATGAGCTCTCCTGCTTCTCAGCTGTCACCAGCTCCCAACTCACCTTAAACGGCTACCTGCAGCGAGCTTCCATACCTGCAACACCTGCGGTCAGACAATGATCTAAAAACTACAGTCAGGCCCACCGTGAAGCTGGACGCTACAGACGCCAGCATGTCTTATGTGAATGTTTTGTACTAGTGAAGACACTGAGGACACACAAGAAGATCCAGTTCATGAGTTGAGGAGTAATCCTGTAAAAGATCAGAACCAGATCCAGAACGGTCATTCAGCAGAACAAATCCACCCCAGTAACAGGTACCTCAGTTCTATATACTGAACTCTCCTTATTCAGCTATGACAACATTCACCCAGCAGCCGCTTCATTAGGTCCACCTCCTTGTAACCACAGTCACCGTCCACTGTAACAGCTCCACTGACCATGTAGGAGCACCTTGTAGTTCTACAGGTACAGACTGTAGTCTGTTTCTCTGTATACTGTATTACCCTGTTCTTCAATGGTCAGGACCCCCACAGGACCCCCACAGACCACACCAGGTCTAAAGTGTACAGTAAAGGTCCACTGGTCCCCTTAAATTCTGCTCTTGTGGTCAGGACGATGATGTTCTAAAGAACGCCTACGATACATTCAGTGCTGATTAGACTTCAGGTAGCGTCTGGAACTGTGAGAACTCTCCAGAGGTTCATAGAACTGTCTGGAAGTTTCTAGAACTTTGGAGAACTGTTTAGAACTGTCTAGAACGGTCTGGGACTGTCCAGTAGTGTACACAGCAGTGTAAGTACAGGTGTGTTAAACAGCCGTTTCAGGTGATGCTCCAGCTGAGTGAGAGGATAGTGGATACAGAGCTACAGGTCATTTAGAGGCTTTCAGAGGCTGCAGCATCCGGCAGACGCGTTCTGCTCCGTCTGTGGACCAATTTACCAAGACCAGAGCGGAACAGCACCCAGTGAAAGCATCTGCTGAGCGTACTTCAGCATGCCTGTCGGGGGGCAAGACAAACCGTGGGCTCCTCATTTCACATGTGAGCACTGCAGGAGAACTCTTGAAGGAGTTTAAGGTGGACGAGCGCTGCTCAGTAAGACGGTTTTGTTCTGTAGGATTCTGAGGATTCATCGCAGTTCAAAAGCTGTTCTTAAGAAATCTGTCACAGTTGTGGATGTTCTAGTAAAATATATATTACAATGTGTATATACACTCATTACCAAGAGAACAGCTGCACCCAGAAGGAGGTGTGGGATTGCGGTGCTGTTGGGAAGGAAGATAAAGGTTACCAGGAT
>JAVGWN010002255.1:0-11315 GCA_034552555.1 Semaprochilodus insignis
GCTGTTCCTGAACCTGGAGGTTCTGGCTCGGATGTTCCGGTACCTCTTCCCAGATGGCAGAGGTTGGAACAGGGGATGACTGGGGTGTGTGGGGTCTGAGGAGATGTTGACTGCTTTCCTCAGACATCTCTTGTCGTAGATGTCCTGTATGGGTGGGAGGGCAGTTGCGGTGATGTGCTGTGCAGTCTTTACCACCCTCTGTAGGGCCTTGCGCTCGGCAGAGGTGGCGCTGCCATACCACACAGTGATGCAGCTTGTCAGGATGCTCTCCACGGTGGATCTGTAGAAGTTGCAGAGGAGCTGCTGTGGCAGGTTGACTCTCCTCAGCCTTCGTAGAAAGTGGAGGCGTTGTTGGGCCTTCCTTACAGTGTTAGAGGTGTTAAGCGTCCAAGTAAGATCCTCGGCTAAGTGGACACCAAGGAACTTGAAGCTGCTCACTCTTTCCACCAGCGTGCCTCCGATGTACAGTGGTGTGTGCGTTCTTTCCCCCCTCCTGAAGTCAATAATCAGCTCTTTGGTTTTGCTGACATTGAGGGAGAGGTTGTTGGCGGCACACCACTCTGTGAGTAGCTTGACCTCCTCTCTGTATGGGCCCTCGTCATTCATTGTTCCTGTTAACCTTTACCTTCCTTCCCAAAAGCATTGCAACCCGACACTTCCTTCAGGGTGCAACTGTTTTTTTGATGATGAGTGTATTATCAAAATATGATTTATAAACCAAACAGGCATGGGTCACCATTGGCCCGCGCTGACGATGTCATATGGCTGCATTGGGTGGGGTTCTCCTGTGTAATGCCATGCTCAAGCTGAAGCTAGAATGGCTGAATGATGTATTTGTGTTAAATTGGATTTTTATTCTTTTTTCTAATAGACAAGAGAGAGAGAGAGGTACTGTTTGATGCTTCAACAAAAATGGCAACCTGGAGGAATTTCATGTGTTATTAGTAATGAATAAAGTATTGTGCCTGGTCTGTACACGTTTTAATAGAATTGGACATGTACACCACATTGAGGCTCTCATGTCTCAACTGTCAGTGTTTACTTTAAGAGTCAGCGCTGCCTTTTGTGAGCTTGCCAGGCTACACTCAAACTCTCCTGGCAACCAGTTACATAATCTTGGCGTACACCAGTCATAGACCAGGCATGCGATGCATTGCCACTCTCAACTCAAGTGTGGTGACTTTTGGCCTGACAGCTTTGAACAAGAGCACTACCGCCCAGAGCCTATATACTCGTGGCCAGTAAAGCCTGCATTTGTCTTTTGGCTGCCGTCGGGCTGCTCCAAGCTTTCCTCTTTCTGCGTGTTCATGGCTTTAGATTCAAAGATTTCAGAAATGCAGCAATGTGTAGAGAGACTGCTCCACACTGTGTTTGTTGGGAAGTGAGGTGATGTGTTCATGCTTGGCTTGTGGTGCTAGAACTGCAGGTAAGGTCTCACTTCAGAGGGTTTTATCCACAACTGGGGTGATACTTGGAATGATGTGATGGAGAAAAAAAGTCAGGTTATATGAGAAAATAAATATTAATTCATTCATTAATTAACAGACATCTTGGTCTAGGTACTAAAATCTTTGAAAGTAGTAAGGTAGTTTGTGGAGAGTAAATATATGGAGACAGAATGAACCAAAACCTTGAGGAAACCCTGACTTAGAAAAGATATATGTGATTAACGAAGGCGAGGAATAACTAGTTACATACCCTTTGTGGAATACAGGGGGTCCTGGGGGTCCAGAACATCCAAATTAACCTTTTTGGCCCCCTAAATGTCTCAAAATCAAACTTTGGGGGATCCCTGAAAATAAATGTATTATTATTATACACGCTCATATTATACATGATCAAATACTAATTCATGGAAAGGTCACCACCTAGCCTACTTCATCCATGAAAGAACAAGCTTCATTCTTTGCTATTCTTAATGCAGCACTTGTCTGCCTCAGGGTGGTCCTGCTGCAAACTGGCTCACTCTCATAGCCTAGCAAGTGTAACTATGCCTGGGATATCTCTGAAAATCTATATGCTCTAGCATGTTTGTAAATCAGACTTGCCCATTTTCCCAAGAGATTGGAGGAACAAGTGAATTAATACTCATTTCTCAAATCGAAGACAAAAGAGGAGATCAAGAAGATCTCAACATCTGTGTGGAGGACTGCATTTCCTAAAGAGTTACCGCCAGCCAATTCTGGAGTAGCAAGCTAACACAGGAACCACCCGATCACCAGGGAGTATTTCGCACAGGGTTACATTTACTCAAATGTGAATGAAGTAGATTTGTGATTTTGTTTGCATTTCGTTTACTGGAATCATTATTTCAATGAAGAAGCAATGTTTTTACTTGAGTATAACACTGAGCTACTCTACCAACTGCTAACGATGAAAAATGATTTTGTAATAAGGGTAGTTCCTTTTGATATTACTCATACAGGAAGAACACTTCATTGAAACATGACCAAACCACTTAATCTCTCACATCTTCAGTTAGGGCTGCACTGATCGTGATAGCGACACAACTAACAGACTAATCAAAACTCCCAGCGTCATGTCTGGATTTGAACACTTTCACAGTACTGTTAGACCCATTTATGTCAATTCCTTCTATTGCTTTTTCTATCAACAGTGTGGACCAAAACGTGGTAGATGTGCTAAATGGTTACTGGTAGCATAGCCCTGCCCCATCCCTGGCACAAAAATCTGAAAATGGCAGTTCAGTTAGCAGCCTACATCACTGATGTTGAAATAGTTGATTTTGTGGACCCACACACACATTCACACATACTCAGGCTGACTAACTCCACATATCTAAAAACCCACAGACATGTAGTAAAAGGAAAACCAGCTCATGGTTCTAATTCTTTCCATATTTGTAAGCAACTCTCACTTCACTAATCCCACAGCAAGGCCTAACAATCTGAGCCCCCTTCCACACTGTTTCAATTCATTACATTGATTCCATCTCACTGTTTACCAAACATGTATAATACCAATCCCAGTGTTTTGTTATTATTAAAGAACACATTGTTTTAAACAGGGAGAATACTTTTGTTTTGTCTCTCTTGTAAGTTTAGACACTCTTAGACACTCTTATTTCTCCTGAAACGTGTGGAAATAAGTCAGAAATTTATTGTGATTATGGTGGGCATAAAAAAATTTAAATATTTCGACTTTCAGTTAAAACACAGATATGAAATCATAATATGTGATATGACTTTGAATGTAAACAAAGAAATGGACACAGATCTTGTTATCTTGGAGCACTGTTTAAAGGTAATATCTTGTTTTGGTTTGGTTTTCCTGAATTCCCGGATGTTCTGGAGGATGCCCGTCTTTAATGTAGTATTTTGCCTACCTTAAAGAGCCCGTATCATGGAAAACTGAATTTAACTAACGTTTGTTAAATAAGATTTCGGCCTGTACACATGATACCTTTCATTCCCTAGTAATTACAGTCTAAACATGTAAACTATGCTGCAAATACTGCCTGACTTGAATTACTTGCTTCTGTGATGTCACAAAAACATACACATTTACATATATCCATCTATTTAGCCTATACCAGTTTAGCCCCCACCTAGTCCCACCAAAGCTATAAGGAGTGTTTCAGCCCTGCTTTCTGACTGCTTTTTGAATGAGGCAGAATTCAGGGCAGCCAATCAGTACAGAGGTCATTTACATATATCAGTCTTAAAGGCAGAGTAACAAAAAAACCTGTTTGATTGTAATTAATAAGGTAAGTTTTAAAAATATCTAAAATACTGCATGTTACAACTATTTGCTAGTTGTGCTTATACACAGACGAATTCCTCTACATCCGTGAAGTGAAACTCCCACATACACACACACTAGTGAACATACATACACTAGGGGGCAGTGAGCACACTTGTCTGGGGCAGGGGGGAGCCCTATCCATGCCCTCCAGGGAGCTGTTGGGGGTTAGATGCCTTGCTCAAGTGCACTTCAGTCAGGTCCTGTTGGTTCAGGGAATCAAACCGGTTAGGCTGGTTAGGCTGGTTCCTTAACCTCCACACCACAACTGCTCCAAATATATGTATTTGATATGTACTGTTTAAAGGTTATAATCAGTTAACAAGAAGAAACATTAGAAGGTCAAATCGGGCCCTCTAATATAATAAATTATGTTTAAAGGATTATGAATTCTACAGCACGATTTGCACCAGAACCTTCTTTATGTCCTTCTTCACTAAGTAGCTGGATTAAAGCACAATTAAAAGTCAGAGAGGTCTTGTAACACAGCCATCTATATGCTTTACATTTGTTCTGCCAGTCTGGTGAACCAGGCTAATGTAGGAGTGCTCGTTAAGTAATGTTATGACTTATGGCATCAATCCAGTGTCAAGGTAATATACCTCATTTTTGGTCGATACAGCATAAAAAGTGACACAGTTTTTAACTGTAGTGTACTGCTGAAAGGGTTGTGTGCTTAAAAAGATACTTTATTGGAAAAACTTACTTCATGCAATTCTCCCTTTACCCCAAACATAGCTGATCGCCCGCATGCTTATTAACAACAAGTACTGAAAGTCTGTTTCATCCCAAATCATCCTGGGGGACATTGACGTCTTTTATATTAGCCTTATAGCTCTAGTGCAAAACTACTAGCAGAGCTTGAACACACAACGTGTCTTGGTCAATCGACTACGTTTGGAGTGAGATAAACATATTTGAATTTTCCAAGAGCCATTTCTTCACCTCCAAAGTGATTCCTCCTAGACCCCTTTCTTTTGAAGAGAGGAGGCATTACTTAGGAATTTCCTCAGCTCATTCCAGTAGTTTTCACAATATCCTTCATCATCAAAGCATTTTCATTTCCAGCTGAATTTTTTCTTACTGTATTCATCCAAAGTAAAAGGGTGATTATCAGCTTTGGGCTCATGATGATTTTCACGTAAGATAAACACTCAAATGAAGGCCACAGACAACACAGCGGATACAAGTGCTCAGGATGTGATGAAACTCTGAAATTCGGGACTGTGAGAAAGCTTATAGTAAGGCCATTTTCCCAAGAACACTCCAAAAGAGGTTTAGTTGCTTGGAATTGTATGGCCTTGAATGAAAAATAATTAAATAATGAATAGTTTACTAAATAGTTGTCAAGGAAAACGCAAACGCTGTTTCAGAGCTTTTTTACTTTCATTCTGTTTTCCCGTCAGATGAGTGTTAGGAAACTCCCGGCTTACTTCCAGATGTTTATGTCCTTGTACACTGCAGCTTGTCTTTCTGCACTTCTAATTGATCCCATTCAGATTTTCTGGAAGTTCCCGGGTGATATTATTTAATCATGGGCCAAAATGTCTTGCACCGGAACTCAGAATCATGGCAGCAGTTTCCAGTGTAGTGCATCCTGTGATGTGGACTGTGAGTTGGACAGTGTTGGACAGTTATCTTTAACAGCGATGTCTCAGGAAACAGTGTCTTAATCTGTCCTTAGGCAGCCTGGATTCTATTCAAGGCAAACAGCGTGGCTCATATGAGTGATTCAAATATCAAATATACTTTATCCATCATACATGTTCCATGATTCTGTTACACAGTGTGTTCTATATATGTACTTGTGTTCTGTATATGTACTCCTTGGTCCGGTTAAAAGTTCTCCTAACTAACATTTTAGCACTCTGTCTAAATTTAGAACATATACAACTTTCGTTCTAGCACAGTTCTACTAGGCATTTTCTGGCCTCCCAGCTCACCACAGTTGTGGCACACTGCAAAAGTGCAACACTGCAATAGTGTTTCTAGTACCAATATTAATATAGAGTTCCACAGCTTCCACTCTTCTCTAAAGGCCTTCTACAAGATTTTGGAGTGTCTGTGTGAATTTTTGATCTAAAAGAGCATTTTAGACACTGATGTTGGACGAGAGCGCCTGGCTCGCAATCTCCATTCTAGTTCATCCCAAAGGTGTTTGATGGGGTTGAGGTCAGATCACTCTGTAGGCTAGTCAAGTTCTTCCACACCAGGCTCACCCAGCCATTCTTTTATGGACCTTTGAAAAGTGGGGTACACTTATGCTGTAGCAGGAAAGGGCCTTCCTCAAACTGTTCCCACGAAGTTAGGAGCATACAGTTGTCCAAAATGTCATGATATGTTCATCCATCAATATTCCTCTTCACTGGAACTAAGGAACATTGGCCAACCCCTGAAAAACAACCCCATAGCATTATCTCTCCTCCACCGAACAGTCGGAACAATGAATCAGGCAGGTAACGTGCTCCTGGCGTTCACCACTAAACCCAGACTCGTCCATCAGACTGCCCTTTGGAGAAGCGTGATGCGTCACACCACACAACAAGTTTCCACTGCTCCAGAGTTCAGGGGTGACATGGTCTACACCACTCCATCCAATGCTTGGCATTGAGCTTGGTGATGCAAGACTTGCATGCACTCGCTCGGCCATGGAAACACATGCCATGAAGCTTGTGCTGCACAGTTTTTGTGATGTTATTGTCAGCCAAAGTTTTAGAACTTGGAATACATTTATTGAGTCAGCGTTGGTGACTTTTACTCATGTGCCTCAGCACTCAGCAACCTCGCTCTGTAACCTTATGTAACCTTTTACTTTGTGCCTGTGGATCCTAAACGCTTCCACTCTTTACCACTTATAATACCAATAAGTGTACCATGCTGGAATTCAGTGAGCTCTTAAAACAATCCATTCTTTCACAAATGTTACATGGTTAGGAGCTTGATTTTATACACCTATGATAATGGGACTGAATAAAACACCTTCAGTGATTAAGAGGTGTGTCCCAATACTTTTGTGTATATAGTGTCCATATAAAACTCAGAATTCACTCCCTCTTTTGACAGTGGTGGCTTGTTATAAATGAACTCTAACATGTAATATGATAAAGTACATCAACGTTCAATAAATAATTAATATATTATTAATGGTAAATGCAAAAAACATCATTTTGCCAAACAACATGACTTTTTTAAACAGTTTTGTTTTGCCAAGCAAAATACCAGTCAAAGATGATCCCTTAAACAACACAATGGTTTTAACAACATTGCTCCATTAATACTGGATAAAGTTCATCTATATAATGTTGTACATGGAATGCAAACGTTTATGAGACATGTTGAATGTGAATGTTTTGTTGAAAAAGTGAAAAGAATCTGAAGGCATGACTCTTCTCTTCCATGACAAACACCTTTTGCATCTGATGTCCTCTTAGTCATTGTGGCTTCTGTTGAAATCGAATTCAGAGGCACCTTCTGACATTTCTACTGGACTGTTATTATGCTGTTTTCAGCACTTTCAGAAAAGAATAAAACACATAATACCTCCCTTGTCATCCTGCTCTTCTTGGCTTGTCTGTAACCCACCCAGAAGTTGTTATCAGGCGTTTCTTGTTTGTATTCCTCAGTACACAGTTTATTTTTGTTTGACATGCTGTTTACTGGGGCAGTGTGAAGGTTTGGATGCAGACCTTTTCCATTCTTTACTCTTTGTCCAGCATTAATGCCACTGGGGTATGTCTCACACAGCAAGTGATAAAGCGTAACAAAGGAGGTTAAAAAACAGGGGAAAGATGGTGGTGCAGTGGTTGGTGCTGTCACTTCCGACTCTGTGGAGTTTGCATGTTCCTCATCTTGTCTGCGTGGGTGCTCTGGTTTCCTCCCACAGTCCAAAGACACACAGTTAGGTGAACTGGAGATGCTAAGTTGCCCCCTAGGTGTGAGTGAATGTGTATGGCTGTCTGACTGCCCTGCAATGAAGTGGAAACCTGTCCAAGGTGTTTTTGCCCATTGAATGCTGGGATTGGCTCCAGCACCTCCTGTGACCCAGTGCTGTTAAGCAGTTAAGAAGATGTGTGAGTGGTAAAAAGCAATGCTGACACCATAGCCACTGTGTTAGTGCTTAGTTAAGTCATATCTACTTGCTTCTTCTCACTATGATTTGCTTCTTCTGCTATAAATATCATTACCGTTCACATGATTATCATCACAAACGCTGAATGGGTCGCCTCCGTCTGTCCCAGATTAAATCAAAGCTTAGAGAAGCGTAAAGTTAGCTGGCTAAGCAAGAACTCCAGGTTTCTTGTGGATGTTGCTTCTTTGTTCTGTGATTCTTCAAAGCCTCTTTGTTTAGTTTTCTAGGTTATTTTAATGGTTTTCTTCTCCGCACTTATGTCTTTTTCCCTTGTCTGCCTTGTCAGCTACAATGCTGCACTGTTGTCTCTGTAAACGGTGGCTAGTTTTAAAGTACACAAACCCAGAAGTAATTAAAGCCAGGAATGAGGCAACGAAGTGGCTTATACTGCCTGAAACCACATAACAGACAAAGACAGCAATTGTGAGGTAATAAGTTCTCATACTCCAAAATGAGAAAAACACAAGATTTTTGGAGTAAAACTAACGCAACTGAGTCATATGGAGTTTGTACATTCATCAGCAGCTCCATAGGTTGATTTCCCAAGGGCCCGTATGTACACTGAGGAATTACATAACGGTGAAATAGGCAAACTGGAAAATCACTCTCACTGGAATATCTGAACTCTGAGGATGACACACAGGATAGATAGTCCTTCTTCTTCTACTGCAGTTGCTAGAACACGGGGGAAATGATGCATCGCTGAAGAGAATGCACAGGGGAGAGTGAAGTGACTCAGGTTTAGAATGATCCTTAAATATTCCTGAAATAATAATCCTTTAGAGCCCTAAATTGGATATTCTTAGAGCTAAATTACAGTGCTGAGACAAAGTATTTTCCCCCCTTGCCCGATTGCTTCACTTCTTTCTAATTTGTCTCATGTTTCAGATCACCCAACCAATTCTAATGTAGTAAACACATAATGCACCTTTTAAATGACCATTCTGCATGAGTCATCAATGCACTCTTGCTGAAATTTTATATAATGGCTCTCACCATAGCTTCCACAGACCCAGAACCTTAGCAATGTAACTATTTCCAGATGGTAGGTTTCAGTGACATCATGGTATCATGTGCTATTTTGAGACCATCTAGCTATTTCACATTTTCAGACAGTACTATTTAAGTGATGTTTACATTCAGCAGGTATGGCAGTAATCATGTCTGGGTGTGGCTAGTGAAAATGAAGCCAATAGTCAATTTAATTTAGTTAACTGGTTGATTTAGTAGGGGGCAGGTAGAGCTGAGCAGCATTTTGCTTCAGTAAATGAAATCATGATTTTTAAAACAGCATTTTGTGTTTACTTGGGTTTCTTCATCTAATATTAAAAGTAGAATGATGACCTGAAACATTCAAGTGTGACAAATATGCCAAAATAGACACTGAGAAGGGGACAAATACTTTTTCACAGCACCGTACACATTAACAAATGTCAAAGCAAATTAAGTACACTGATTTAATATATATACCAACTCAGTTTAATATACTAATACACAAATTGAAGATTATCACTTGCAATGGCCAAAGCAAAGATTCACTGCTACTTATGCTTAATGTTTATGTCACACCTCCGGCCCCTTCCTCCGTCTCCATTGCTCCCTCGCTTTCTGATTCTCCTCTTTTGCTTACCCCTTTGGATTCGTTTACCTGGTTGGACTGTTCTTTGGATTTTCACCTGGACTGTTTCCCGACTCCGATCTCGTCTTTCTCTCTGGTTTGTTCGCCCCGCTTTGCTATTTCTGTGCTGACTGTTTAGCCTGCTCCCTACAGTCTTGTTAAATAAAGTGATTTGTATTTTAACTCTGCAAGCTTCTGGTCAGTCCTGCCGGTGTGACAGTTTACCTCATTTCCTTAGACAAAGTCTAGTTTTTAAAAGTGCTGTAGCTTTGGGAAAGGTTGTTATATATTGTTTACAGCAGGGTCCAAAAGTCTTAATGAAGCAGAGTATGTCTGCCTTTTGCTTTACTGGGTTTGTGCGTTTGAGCTGGTTTGGACTCCACAAGTTTGAACAAAAGCCTCTGATGAGCAGATGCAATAGTTACATATGGCTGTGTGATGTAGTGACTGTCTGGCAACACCCTAACAATCATCAGGGATTTATCGAACAGAAAGTTTTCTTCACTTAACAACAAGTCTTTCATTATTCCCCAATTCCACAAAGTTATGCATTAGACTTTCTTTGACTGACAGAGGCATGGCTTGACAGACCCCCACATTTTGTTTTACAGTGTACCCAGAGAGTAAATGTGTAGTCGCATGTCTCTGTCACAGCATTTTTGTTGTCATTCACTGAAGATCAATGTCTGGTCAATGTTGTTTAAAAGTGGTCATCCTGTATTCATAGGCAATTCACTAGTAATTTACCACACAGGTAAATTACTAACTGGGAGAAATGTTTTCGATGGCTATTTTTTGACTATGTTTTAATTACTGATTTCAATATTCTATATGCACATATAGATCTTATATGCACTGATTTCATTAGGCCAGTGCTTCTCCGGCCTGGTCCGGGGAGTACCCTGCCCTGCACATTTTAGTGGATTCCCTGTTTTAACACACCCCCTTCAACTCTGAAAGGGCTGGTAAGTGGAATCGGGTGTGTTGGGAGCAGAGAAAGCACTAAAGTATGCACAACAGGGTGTCTCCGGGATCATGGTTGAGGAACATTGCATTAGGTTATTGAGTTCATTTGGTCTTCTGTAGCATGTCTCATAGCCCACTCACATCCCATTGGCATTAAGTTACCAGAAACAGTTGATCTTGCAATCTCACATCCGAACCGTGGCTTCTTCAGCATGTCAGTATGTACCAACACATCAAGCAATAGGGGAAGAGCTTTAAAGTATGATCTTACTGCTGATTGTGCAGAAGCCTTTCTCCTCTCCACTATAAACAGACTGGTTAACTCCAACCTGCATATCTCCTCTGAAAATCTAACAACAAACACATGTAATGAGTTAGCAATATTCTTTAGTATCAACAGTAGCAGCATAAGGAACACCATTGTTAATATTCACTAATATGTTGGCTTAGCTACACCGTCACCATACAGCTGTGCTAAAAGCAGTATGTCCACCTTTAATACAACTGATTTTGGTGCCCTGAAGTCATTTCACAACTCAAATTTTCAAGTTCCTCTCCTGACTCTTGACCAACTTGTTACCAGCTCATTGTCTGCTGACGAGCTGCTGATCAGGTCACCAGTCAAGACCAGAAATCTAAATTCCTCTTTGCTGAACAACGGCAGACCTATTCCTGACTTTCCATTTCTTGGCAAAGTTATTGAAAAGGCAGTGTCAAGACGGCTAAACAATTATCTTAACATGAATTATCTTAATGAAACATTTCAGTTTGGTCTAAAGGTACATCAGAGTACTGTGAAACAGCTCTACTCGAGGTCTTAAATAATCTTATAATTAATAG
>JAVGWN010002256.1:0-11315 GCA_034552555.1 Semaprochilodus insignis
AGGAAAAGTAGCTACTGAATAAGAGGTGCCAGAATGTAACTGCTGCATCATTTAAGGTGGAACAGAAAATTTGAAAGAGTGCCTGTTGAATAAGAGGCACCAGAATGTAACTACTGCACCAGTTAAGGTGGAACCGAAAATTTGAGGAGTAGCTACTGAATAAGAGGTGCCAGAATGTAACTGCTGTAGCATTTAAGGTGGAACAGAAAATTTGAAAGAGTACCTTTTGAATAAGAGGCGCCAGAATGTAACTACTACGCCGTTTAAGGTGGAATGGAAAATTCGAGTAAGTCGCTGCTGAATAAGAAGCTAACAACAAGTTGTTAACTGCCCTGCGTTGTTGAAGCTAGAGAAGTGTTGGTCAAAGTCCAAAGAAGACCATGCGCAGTTCTTCAGTTCCAAGGAAGACTATTAAAACCCACCATATCCAAAACAAACACAGCACTGAAAAGCTTCACTGAGTCCCAGAAGATGTGGGACGTCCGCCTCTAAAAGCTCCCTTACAGTAAATGGTTATGAACACGCTGCCTGATATCTGAGACGCTGTTTTCCGATAAGGCTTTAGCCTGAATTTATATTCATGGTGGAGGGATACATACAGGGTGTTATGAGGCAAAATAGTCCCTGAAGAAAACTCATTATTTCAGATTTAGCGTTGTGTCTTTAAAGAACCTTCAATGGAGAAGAACCACTTAACCATTCAAATGGTTCTTTTAGGTGTCACAGAGCTGTACCTTTGGAGAACCTTTTCTGACTCCCTAAAGAACTTTCCATTAAATACTTCCTATCGGAAAACCACAGTAAAAGGTTCTGTATAGAACCATATATAACATATCAATCTGAAGAACCATGCAAACAATCATTTAATCATGCAAATGTGTCAACACAGAACCCTTGAAGACCCATCTGCTCTAAATGGGAATGGAATTCTGCTCTGGTTCTCCTAGAACTGTAGCATTTTTAGGAGCGTACACCCTTAAAAGTGGTTCTTTTAGGGTTCTTTAGTGAGGGGGCTTTTTACAATAGGTGCCATAGAACCATTTAAAGAACCATATGTTGTTTTAGAAAGTACAGAACCAGAATCCACTGTGGCACCTCTTGTTTGTCCCAGGCCTTTGGAGAACTATTATTGGGTCCCTAAAGAACTTTTCCATGAATGTCTCTTTGGAGAACCAATTATAAAAACCTTTTTAAAGTTCCCGTAATGTAAAAAAACCCGTATATTTTCCTATGAACGTACATGTGGCCAAGAACCATTCAAGAACCTTTATTTTTGTTAGAGTACAATGCGTTTAAAGAACAGCATGATGTTCTATAAAGGATGGTTACGTCGGGGGTTCTTTAGACCTCTAACAGGTTCTTCACGTGCACAAGTCTCTTTTTCAAGGGAACCTTACTCACAGAACCCATAATAATACCTTTACTGAAGAACCCTTGAAGAGCCTCTTCTTTTTCCTTCTTCTTCTTCTTAAAAATGAAGGTTCTAAAAGGATTCTTGACTGGGATTGGTTCTAGGAAAGTTGCCTCAGAAAGGTTTATAACACTCGGGCACTGGACTACACTGCAAAAACCGGTTCTTTAAAGTGTTATCCATTGACGGGTTCTCAATGGCATCTCCGCACAGAACCCAATTATTGTTTAGCGACATGAGAAACGACAGCAGGCCGTGAATGAATGAACATGTTCTTTATTAATACGTATAAAAAGCACTTTATAATATTTACACAATACTGTTATGGACTGCCGGCCTGTTCAGGGTACTTCCTGCCGTATGCCCAGTGAACGCTGGGATTGGCACCATGACCCCCCACCAGGCAGAAGGAAAAGTGGTTTAAAAGATGAATGAATTAATATTACACAATATCTAACCATACAGTAACAATATACACATCTTTTATCGACATGTATGTTCCGCCTGAGAGAAATCCATAAGGAAAAGTTGGGAAGCAAAGTCGGGAAGTACTTTCAAGTGAATCTGTATGTCAGTTAGAAACAGCTGCATGCTGAACGTCAGTCGCTGAGACACGATTCGTATGATTTTCTCCTGATTTGATTCCAAAGAGCTGCTTTTAGCTGCCCACAGATCAATCAGAGTGTGAAGCAGAGAGGAAACGTTTCCATATCCGTGACAGGAACTAGATGACTGTGTAATATCCTGTCTGCACAACCGCACAGTCCACAATTATGTAATTCTCAGTTTTTCACTCGACCACACTGAACAAACTGTGCGTACATTGTTCTTCAGTACACAGAACTGACATACCGTGGCCCTCAAACACTGTCGTTCCTCCTTCAAATCCAAATCCTGCATTTCCAAAAGAGGTATGGGAAAACAGGCCGATTCCGAAATCCCAAACTGTTACGGAACAGACTATTTCATATTTACACCCCCCCACATTTACATACAACCACAACGGAGCTACAGAACCTAAATGGTGGACTACCTGGGCGTTCCAGGATGGGAAGGGGATGTCGGCACTTTACATTCCCTTCCCAAGGAAAACACAGACGGTACATGGTTGACGTTCGTCTTTAAACCAGGCGGAAGTTGCTTCCTATTTACCAGCTTCTTAATCCAACGTTCCGTTCCACCTTAAATGCTGCAGCTAGAATGTAACTGCAGCCCCATTTAAAGTGGAACCAAAACAAGCTGGAGAGCAGGAACTTCAGCTCCTACATCTTTAACACGATCCCAGACAACTTTAACTCTTGGACAGTTTGGAGCAGCTCCGCTCAGCGTTTGACCCTGAAGAGACTGAAGAGAGGAGCAGCTCCACCTTTATTAGCATCACAACCCCAACAGCAGCCTGTAAGTAGCAGCCATGCTGTGTGATTGTATCCGTGTTTGCTGGTTGAAGCAGATCATCTTAAACTGAGAGTTCCATAGTGAGGATCAACTTTAATCTACTGTGTGTTGATGTCCAGATGGAAAGCCAGTAGCCGGTATAGCTAACGTTAGCTACTAGCATTAGCTCCAAGTAACTAGCATAGCTTACTAAATAGTATGAGGGTGGAGCTTATTTACACAGAGGCTCATTTTATTTAGTCTATTTCCACATGGTGCTTCCATGTGACCATCACGGTGGGTGTCTCGCCGTAAACCAGCCAATCAGAGCAGAGCAAATAAACGGAAAACAGCTCGTTTCACTCTAGAACCAGATCATAGGGTGGAAATAGTGTAGAACCACATCTGGCCATACTTTCTACGTGGAACATCAGAGAACAGCTTAAAAATACCGAATAAAAGCTTCTACGGAGCCTAATTTTTTGGAACAATTACAACAAAGTTCTGCGGAACAGAACCCCGCCTTTACCTTCCTTTGTTTACTTTGCCCACAAACCACTGGATTTATCCAGTCATAACAAAATATGTGCACTCAGGCTGAACAATCAAACCATAACTCTTAAGTGCTTTCCTGACATTTTGAAGTATGCATGTTTTCCTGCCGTCTCGGAGGGTTTCTCCACTGGGCTTGTGGAATTTAGCACCAGCATATGAGCAGCCAAGTTCTAGCAGACCAGTTTCCGAAGCTCTGAACAAAGTCCCTTTACCATACAACAACACTAGCATTGTCTACAGGTGCTTCAGCATTCCGTAGTGCAGGTGATTTACAACAAAACAGGTAAGTACCCGGAGCAGAAGAAACAATAAGTGTCCAAAAGTATCTAGACAGCCCTTCCAATGATCATACACAGTACTATAGAATAGCACTGACCAATAGAATGGGACGCTCTACTGGGCACAGCTGTACATGAGCCACCATGCCCAATGCCATGAGGGGTATAAAGTCCCGCCCCCCCAACCTTGAGCGGAAGGTGGAAGGAGTTCCTTGTATAGTCAAAGGGTTCTCCTCTACACTTTAAATAAGGTGCCACAAAGGGTTCTTTGAGTGATGCTATAGAAGAACTGTGTCTGACAACAAAAGAGATTTGTGACTGTGAAGATCCTTTCAAAGGTTCAAATAATGTCAAGGTTCTACACCAGGTGGAGGTTCTTAGGAAAGGTTCTTCAACAGTCACACATCCCATTCACAAAAAAAACTGTTCTCCAAGGAACCACCATCTTCTATGGCAAAGAAACCCTATTGTTAGGAGTTGTTAAAGCCTGGTTCTTTAAAGAACTCTTATGAGACTAAAGAGCTTAGAACCTTCTCTGGTACTATTCACTGAAAGGTTCTTTTGAAAGTGGTTCTTTTATGGCACCTTTGTTTCTAACAGACCACCATTGGGCTGTGAGCTCCATCCATCCAGACCTGATCATCTACCATCAGGACCTGACCTCACTAAGGCTCAATCAAATCCTCACAGCAATGTTCAATATCACTAGATGACCTCGCTAATACTCAATGAAACCCTTATGGCAGTGTTCAGACATCTAGGGCAAGGTCCACTGATAGCATTGGGCCTCAAACGGCTGTAATAAATGACAGGATTTCTGGTGTAGATTAGGGGCCCACCTTTAACCCTAGAGAGCCAAAGATCAGCAAGTTCTACGTTCTAACAGATCAGTTCCACCAGCTGCACATAATGTAACAAAGGAGCCTGATAACTTATGCATACACTCCGTATTCCTATACTAAAGCTGCACTATGAAGATTTGGGGATTTAGAGACCCCTCTGGTGGAAAGGTGTAACTGCACACAGTGTGTGGAAGAACATGTTGTAGCATGGGTTGTGCTTAGGCTCTCTGTCCCTGAGCGGATGAATCTGATGATGGAAGGGGAATTCAAAGAGACCTCTGTCTAAACCTGATGAACTTTGGTATCTGTCGTGATGAAACGTGATGAACTTTGGGGCAGTCGTGGGCTGGAGGTGGAGTAGTCATGAGCTGGAGGTTAGGGAGCCAGCCTTGTGACCGGAGGGTTGCTGGTTCGATTCCCTGAACCGACAGTAATGACTGAAGTGCCCTTGAGCAAGGCACTTAACCCCCAACTGCTCCCTGGGCGCTGTGGATAGGGCTGCCCACCGCTCCGGGCAAGTATGCCCCCTAGTATGCCCCCTAGTGTGTGTATTCACTAGTGTATGTGGGTGTTTCACTTCACAGATGGGTTAAATGCAGAATACAAATTCCTCTGTGTGAAAATCACAAATGGCACAAAATGGCAAAACTCTCTACTCAGAGAATGATTGACCGATTTTGATTTGTCTGGAACTGGAGCTTTTGTCTGATTTATCTGCAGATTATCGAATTATCGACGAATAATTAGTGAAGATCTACAAACATCTACAAGTTCATTATCTACGAGTTATCTTCATCAGTATGAGGTTAATTCTGAGGCCTAACTGTGGTTGGGATCCTATTCATAAGCAGATGTTAAGTTGTTGCTAAAACCACCAGGAACCAAACTGGCTATGTTTAGATCAGATTAGATTAGAACCATTTGTGGGCCAATTTGCGCTTACACACAGAGGAATTCAACCTCTGCAGTCAACCCATCTGTACACACACACACACTAGTGGACACAAGGGGGCAATGAGCACACGTGCCCGGGCGGTGCGTAGACCTATCTACGGCGCCCAGAGAGCGGTTGGGGGTTAGGTGCCTTGCTCAAGAGCACTTCAGTCGTGTCAGGGAATCAAACCAGCGACCTTCCAATCACAAGGCACGTTCCCGAACCTCATGCCCACGACTGCCCCATACTTGGGCCAATGCGACCGGTCTGATTCTGATTCTTTATGTCTTTATACATTCGATTGTTTATGTGCACAGTCTCTACTCAACAATCTGATTCCAATCTCAGTTTACATGCACACTACAGCTAATCAGATCCAACAGTTTGTGGGGGTGTAGAATAGCGACAGTCAGAGTGAGAGGAGCAGCAGTGTGAGTTCCTGAGAAACTCCCACCTGTGTTAAGTGTGCTGTACAGTTGGTGTGATGCCTGAACTGTCCTTCATTGACTCACAGACTTGTCTGAACAGCTGGTTACTACATGTTCTACAGCCATCCGTCCTGCTGACTAATTACAAGTCTTTTAAGGTTAGAAGCTGAACTTCATCTTCTCTGCAGACCAGTTTCTGCTCCCACCAAAGGCACATACGGGGAAAGTCCTTAAATTTTCCGATTTGGAATGCAAAAAGATACCAGAGTTCACATGCCTATAGTTCCTCTATTTAGCGGGTTATTTACAGGATTATCCACCTCGTTCAGTCAGATACATATTCGGAATGCCCTCAATCGGACTAGTATATTCCAATTAAGATGTATACATAGACATATTCTATTCTGAGTGAGCTATTAGCCAGGTAATGAGCCATGGAAACATGACCACTGATAAATACATAACCCCACTAGAAAAGGCTAATTGCTAACGTTGCTAACTTTTCTTTATTTTAGTACAATGCTATAGACCGTATGCTTTAGTTTGATTTCCTCTCCAGATAGGGAGCTAAAACCCAAGTCCAGTGAGGTTCAGAACACTGATTCCGCGTATCGTCTTCTTTCACTTGCTGCCAGTCTGAAAACACCACCAGCTCCCCCACACCGCGTGAACCCCTCTCAGCGAACGGACCAATAAATATGGTCTCAAAGTTACATGGACAAACGGTCTATTTACATGAAAGATGAACTCCACCACTTCTTAAAAACCATCTGCATGAATAAACAACCTGTTTAGATCTAAACAAAGCCATTCAGAGTGCTTTCCTCTCCCCGACCCAAAACTGTGAGTAACTGTTCACAGTGGTGGTGAATGGAACCAGACGTCCGCCTATAAAAGCTCCCTCATAGAAAGTTATTCAGGGGTCGCGCTCAGGCCAAGGTCAAATATCCTGACATCCACCACCGGTACTGAAGGGGAAGGCAGGCCGTCTTTGTGCTGGGCAGGCAAAAAACGGCCTCAGTATTTTTTAAACACATTAAGTTTTGAATATTTTCACTGATTAAACATATTATTACTGTAACTGACATTTTGGCATGTCCTTTATGGGCAACAACCGAAGACTGCACATCTCAGCTACACAGCAACATATGATATCATGGCAAGAGGAATTATCCTATATTTAGTCAGTAATATCTTCAGGTTCTGAGAATTTTAGGACTATTTCACTTATTTCTGACATTTGAAATTTGTTTTAATTTTGTTTTGATTTTTAAGCCAAATTGTCTCACTATATTCACAGATAATTTGGTCTGTTCCAAGCAAATGTCTTAACATACAGTGAGAAACTTAGTTTTACCCAAATCACCTAAAACAAGTTTTTAAAAAATCTAGAAATTAGAGGAATAATCCTAAAAAATAGAACCTTAAAACCTCAAAATTAGAATTTGATGATATAGAATTTGCCAAGATCTAATTTTTTGGCAGTGTGAAGTGATCACCAGTTATTGATGAGCAGGAAGAACATAGACGAGTGTGAAAATATCAAGGAACCATAAGAAACACATATGATATTTTGATGAATGGCAACCCAAGATTTGAATATGCTACAAACAGAATTCCCTGATATTCCACACACTTAAAATGTGGCTCCTGTAGGGTTCTATAATGTAAAACCATGAGTGCTTAAAGAACCCTTTGGATGATTAAATGGTTCTTCACATCAGAAGATGGTTCCTCAGATTGGTGTGCTGTAGTTGAAACCTTTTTGAAATGGGTTCCATATAGCATCAATAAGGGTTCTGCTATTGCAATAATGTCAAGCTTGTAACAATAGAAGAACCCTTTACATAACAGAACCAATCCGAAGAACCATCATGCAGTGTGTTCATGGCTCTATAGAGAACCATTTTCTTTACTAAAGAACCCATGAAGAACCATATTTTAAAGTCTTCATGACTTGATGAAATGATTTCATGGCCCCTGAAATGATTCAGTCCCCTGACCTTCCATGTCTGGAAGAGACATTTTTTTCAAAATTCCATGACGTTCCAGAAATTCCATGATCAGATGGAGCCCTGGTTATTACCTGAAATGGTTATGAATATGCTTCCTGACGTCTGAGGCGTTGTTTATGATGGCTTTGAGAAGGTTTCGGATTTCAAGTCCATTAACGATGGAAGAACACATGCCGCAGAACGTCACGAGATGAAATAGTCCCCCAAAGAAACTTGTTATTTCAGGTTTTCCATGATTTTCCCATCATCAACATTCCATATAAACTCATGTGTAGGTTCACTGGTGGTTTAGATAGTAGTAGTAAGTGACCCCTGGTTCCCATCACCACCACTGTAAGGAACATCTGGACCATTCCACACCAAGCCCCTCTGAATCCCTCTGTTTCCGTCTGATGGAATTCCACTTTAACATACATTGAAAGCTTTCCTTCCGAAATCACCAAACTGAACCAGAACCAAAGCTGGTCACCCTAGATTTGGTGGTTTTGTCAGAACATTGAATGTGCCAATCGTCCAGTGACATCAGTCTAGTTGTCTAGTTTCCACTGTGTGCTGGTCAGCTGTAGAGTACACCTCCTGTGGCCTCCGGTACATGACCACTCCGGTCATCTGCATGATGGACAGGCGGGCTCGCTGGCTTATGCCATGAAGACGCATGATGAACTCGTCGTTCGCCACGAGGTATATGAGTGGATTGATGGCACTGTTCATGCACACGAGGCCCCTGCTCACCTGGTGGGCCAGGTAGATGTTATCGAAGCTCTTGTGGCACATGCCCTCCATCTTCAGGATCCTGGTTTTCAGGTTGAGGTTCCTGAAGACGTGGTAGGGAATGAAGCAGATGGAAAACAGCACGGTGAGCATGATGACCAGCTTGAGGCAGCGCTGCTTCAGCAGCGAGTCCACGTTCTCCCTGGTGGTTAGGACGACGATGATGTGTCCGTAGCAGAGCAGGATGATGATCAGGGGCACGACGAAGCCGGTGAAGGTCCAGCCCAGGCTGTAGGAGAGGTAATCTCGGATCCACTGGTCAGTGGTGGTGTCGAAGCAGGACTCTGTGGAATTTGGCTTGGACTTGTCGAAGAACATGTCGGGCAGAATCTGCACGAGCACCAGCGTCCAGACGAGGGCGCTGATGGCCACGGACATCCTGGTGCTGATTTTGCCCATCACCTTCATGGTGTGGACGATCCCGAGGTACCTGTATAGGCTGATGCACGTGAGAAAGCCTATGCTGCCGTACAGGTTCATGTTGAAGCAGAAGCGCGTGATTTTGCAGAAGGTCTGCCCGAAAACCCACGTGCTGCTCGTCGCGTAATAGCTCACCAGGAACGGCAGAATGGACACGTACAGCAGGTCCGCCACGCCGAGGTTCAGGATGAACACGTTGATGTTGCCCAGCTTCTTCCAGCCGCTGTAGACCGACTTCAGCCCGCACACGTTGGCAGTAACTCCTATGATGAACACCAGGATGTAGACGGTGGGCAGGAACCTCTGCGTAAAGGGCAGGTCGATCCGCGGGCAGACCGAGACGTTGCTCCGCGCCTCCTCCATGCTGCCGAAGCTCCCCGCAGCTGCTGTGTGGACTGGAGCGCGGCGGGCTGCACCGCTGCCTCATAAACAGAGCCGCTTTGAGTCACTGTGCTGCGCGAAGACGCCCACTTCCTTCACCAAAGCGCTCTGAGTGAGGGCGCTCAGTGCCGGGAGTTTACACTGAAGGTGTAGAAGGGGAGATCTCTGAGCACAAACTGGTTAGATCCATAAACAAGTAAACACACAAACAAACAAACACACAAACAAATAAGTTGTGCTATCTATCTATCTGTCTGTCTGTCTGTATGTCTGTCTGTATGTCTGTCTATCTAGCTATTTATTTATCCGTCTATATGTCTGTCTGTCTATCTGTCTGTGTGTCTGTCTGTCTATATGTCTGTCTATCTAGCTATTTATTTGTCTGTCTGTCTGTCTGTCTGTCTATCTATCTGTCTGTCTATCTAGCTATTTCTCTGTCTGTCTGTCTGTCTGTCTATCTATCTATCTGTCTGTCTATCTATCTATCTATCTATCTATCTATCTATCTATCTATCTATCTGTCTGTCTGCCTGTCTATCTAGCTATTTATTTGTTTGTCTGTCTGTCTGTCTATCTATCTATCTATCTATCTGTCTGTCTGTATATCTATCTAGCTGTTTATTTGTCTGTCTGTCTGTCTATCTAGCTATTTATCTGTCTGTCTATCTATCTATCTGTCTGTCTGTCTGTCTGTCTATATATAAATAATATCCCGAGTATTGATTACACACCTGTCAGTCATTACCTCTGCTTGTATATATACCTCTGCTTTTCCGGTACTTCCCTGGGAAGTGTTGCCACATTTCATAGCGTACCGGTTTCTATCTCTGTTGACCCTGTTCTGACGTTCTGACCCTGTTCTGATCTCTGGCTTTCTCTTCTCTGGTTTTCCTCAGGTTTTGTTTAGCCCTCGCTTATTGTCTGTTCGGTATTTCTCTTGCCTGTCTCCTGTTTTTGACTTTGCCTGTCCCTTGTGCTTTGATTGCCTGGATTCTGTTTGTTGAACCTCACTGCCAATCTGGCAAATAAACCCAGCCTGGATTTTAGCTCAGCGTGTGACAGTCAGGCTTTGTCTGGCGTGAGAACTGCTTTAGTTCAGACCTGAACAGCTAGGCTGATGTTATCAGCAGTCAGTAAATCTCAATGGTCACCCAAATAGCTCGTATCGCTTCTGCAATAACACTCCACCAAAACATCTCTGAAACTGCTCAAACCATGCACCAAGGAAGTCGCTGAGGCCACATCCTACTGTGGATGCAGTCTCGAGCTCAGTCTGGTTTACTGTGAGATGTGGAGATTAAAGTACTTCAGTCGTTTCAGACTTAACAAAGCAGGATCAGATTGAATCCGTTTTTATTGCTCAAACTAGACCACCTCAGAACCAAGGCCTGCATGCGGCTTGAGAGACATGGTGGGGATATAAGATGGGCTATTTGGGTGACTATTGAGCTGTAGTGTTTGTTAGCTACCTTAGCCTTGTAGCTCTAATTAAAGACGCAGAACTTTGGCTCCGAACATGTGCTGCCTCGTCGTATACATCTACCCCTGAGCCTTTCTATGAACCTGTGTAGATATAAACATGCCTCTAAGGCGGGGTCTCTCCCCTGAATAAACTTCGCATGATCTCCTTCCGCCACAATCTGAGCACCCAGACTGAAGCGGCGAAGCGGTTAACACCTTCCTGCACTCATTCGCATTTACGCTCTCGTCCTGTTTTCTCGCTTCACTGTTCCTCTGCCCTTTACTGCACCTGTATCTGCTCACTTGCCTAGAGCAGTGATGAAGCCATCTGCACTCGGATCATGCTCCTCTATATCTACACCTGCGTTTATTCATTACATCAGACTGTGCTTCGGCACCTCTCAGAGAGATCTCCAGGTAAATGCAGGTAGTGTATAAATAAACA
>JAVGWN010002257.1:0-11314 GCA_034552555.1 Semaprochilodus insignis
ACTATGCTGTGCTACACCAATAAGAGTCCTTGGGCAAGACTCCTAACACTATGTTGGTCTATTAGTAATATGAATAACCTTGTAAGTTGCTCTGGATAAGAGTGTTAGCTACATGCCATAAATGGCATCAGTTCATTAGTCTACACTTAAGAAATGTGTTATGAAAATAAATATTGTTTTATTCACAGTTAAGAGACGTCCAGTAGATGGTTGGTAAGTAAGCACACAGCCTGGTCTTCTAGATGCAGATATCTAGTCTTGCAGTAAAGAGCAAGTCTTAAAACATTAATGAAATTGTAAACATAAGGTATAATGCTTAATTGAACTCATTTCTCTCTCCCTAGTAATGCTGACAGTGGGACATATCTGGCTCATGACAGTGTGGTATACAGCACAGTAAAGTGTTCTGGTATGTATATGTATTTTGGGGTATGTATTAGTTATATAGACATGTATGTAGAAGTGGGCAATGACTGCAGCTGCTTTCATGGATGCTATCTGTTGTTGTTGTTGTTTTTCCTCCAGGCGTGAAGACTGAGTCTAAACAACATACTGCAGAACCAGTTTATGGAAAAGTACAGAAGAAGAAAAAGGAAAAGGCTTATGATGATTCCTTCATGTATGAATAATTATATAAGCATTTTTGGGCTTCATTAGGTAATGTCAGGTCCCCTCCTGGCCTGTCCTGTAATGCTTAACACTCTGCACACTGATTCTTTCATGGACTTCAACTCCCAGAATTCCCCAGGAGACCATGTGACACTCACCTCCTCTACAGGATTCAATAATGAACCATTCTTGATGTCATAGTCACCAGAGTACTGAACTGTTTCATCAGTATGCAAACACCACAAAGCTATTCAGAGATTCATTGGGTGTATTTGAAATGGTGTACTACATACTACCTGTGTACTAAATCTATCTAAAAGTAGTATGTAGTTTGCAGTATGTGACCAAAGTGAAGGTCTGTAGTGAACGGAAGATACCCGGATGGTGTACTACTCCAGTCAGAGTTTCTAGTATACAGGTGGAGCTCTCTTTGTGCTGTACTGCACCCCATCATGCATGGCGGCCTCTCAGCCTGCTTCAGCCAAACAAAATGGCTGCGGGTAACACTAGGGAGCAAAAGGCACTCTAAGTATAAATGTGGGTGTAGTGATTATAGTGGAGTATGTGTTGATCAGAATGAGCCTCAGAAAGTTAAAATATACAGGTCTGAAGTTAATAAAAGATGAACGCACTTTAGATGTTCAGTTTTAGAGTGAAATAGCTGAGGGTGGCTAACAGCTAGGCTACACGTTTTCCAGGTGAACTGAGCAGCGTTAGCAGCAGCTAGCTCTAAACAGTGGATACGGTAATAACAGCTCTGAGGTAAATGTGAGGTAACTGGTCATGTGACTGTATTAGTATGCTACACTGTATGTCAGAACTTGTTACTGCACTGCATACTACACACAGGGGGCGTATACAGTATGCAGTACATACTACTGTAGTATACAGTGTACAGTATAGTAGTGTGTGATTTCAAATACAGCCTTTGTTTCCAGCAGTATACTGAGTGACTGCTGTTTTTCTGTCTGGTGTTTTTTGACCCTTTTTGTGTTTCTGTTTTCACTACCTCCTTGTCTGGCTTTGTTTGCTGTGTCTTTTAGTCTTCTCGTTTTTGAACTCTGCTTATTTTCTGGTTACACTTGTTAATACACTGATCTCTGGTTTTCACCTTTGCCTGTTTTAATACCGCATTTTTGGATCAACCTTTTGTTATTAAAGTCAGAGAAATTTGTTTTTTTCTGTAAGTGTCTTTCTGATTTCACTCATCCTGATTTATTACAGGTAAAGCCATTTTGCATTTTTCCAAATCTCTAAAATATGTTGCAAATGCAAACACAAATTTAGAAAAAGTTACTACTTGTTTTCAGTTATTCTGGTTTAAATGTATTATTTATTTTGCCTCGCTTCGCTTTCCTAATTTTTCCTCCATATATATTCCTGCTTCTGGAATCACTGTTTTGCTTCTAAAATCTTCTGTTGCTTCTGACTTTAAGGCTAGTTAGCTCTAGCAGCTGCAAACCTGACAGTTGGTACAGCTTCATTCAGCAGCTTAGTTTACCAAAATACTTTCCAGAATACATATATTTTACACACCTCGACTCAGGACCCTAGTAGGTATTACATAAATAAATATGACCATCTTTATTCTATATTCTACTCCCAGTATACATTGATATGAAATGTCAAATAGCAGTATGTAAGTGGATTATGAAGTGGCATTATGTTATGAAGTGGTAGGGGACGGCTTGGGAACGCCAACACCTGTCTAAGTTGTAATTCCAAAAAACAAAGAAAATACATCAAATGCAACTCCTTAACTAATGCAATAACCAGGAGAAAACAAAGAAACAAAAATGTCCTCCCTCCCTAAACTGAGGAACATACTGCAGTGTCTAGGCCTCACAGACCTTGAAGCCCTTTCTTAGTTTTTCTGACCTCGAAAAAGTCATTCATGCATTCATCTCTTCACGATTAGACTACTGTAATTCTCTATCCATTGGGATTAACCAGTCTCTATTGCAACGTTTACAGTTAGTCCAGAATGCTACATGCAGATTATTGACTAGAACCAAGAAAAGAGAACATATTACACCAGTCCTCGCTTCACCTCATTGGCTACCAGTTCAATATAGGATACAGTTTAAAGTGCTTGTAGTTGTTTTTAAAGCACTAAATGGTTTGGCCCCTACTTCTATTGAAGATTTGCTCACATCGACAATCGCACAGCGCCCTTTGAGATCTTCATCACAGAATTCGTTGGCCGTCCCTAGGGCACCTCTGAAACTCAAAGGTGATCGGGCATTTTCGGTGTATGCCCCAAGACTTTGGAATAGTCTACCAGCCAGTATTCACCAATCTACCTCTATCTCAGTTTTTAAATCAGGTCTAAAAACTTACCTATACAAACTTGCTTTTGAATAGTGAGAAACTGTGGTAACATGAGGTGTTTTTATAGTTGTTCAATATATCCCTTACCTTTTTTTTTTTTTTTTTTTTACTTATTTCACTTATTTTAATATATATGTTATTTATCTGATTTTATGTACAGCACTTTGGTCAACGCAGGTTGTTTAAAAAGTGCTTTATAAATAAAGTTTACTTACTTGATGAAGAATATACAAACTTCAAAGCTAACTTTCACACCATATGAGCAGATTAACGTTTCAACACCATTCAAAACATAGGTTTTACATACCACACTGAAAAACCTTAACACATCATAAACCACTAGTTACTCTAATGAAGCATGTATTTCTTGCGCAGGTGGTCAGGGAACCAGGAAGCAACAGTGTGTAACTCTCTCTCCCGCCTCACGCTTCTACCTGGTTGAAAACCAGCCTTTATAGGTTGAGCCCCCTGCTGGCCTGGGGTCGTCATGGCACTGCAATACAAAAAGAAAGAAACAAAAACAAAGAAAAACTGCAAAGTGCCTAACAAGAACCATAGGATTGTAACAGGTGTTATCTTGTGTGTGAGACTGAACACTGGCCAGCGTGCTCATGGCAATGCAAACTGAGTTATCGTGTTTGAACGAGGCATCATAGTGGGTACCAGACAGACGGGATGTTGTGCAGGTGTTTGACATTGTCACATGTGTACCGGGAATACATCAGAGAAAGCATCACCACCCACAGTGGACAGTGCAGTGGCCACTGTGGATTACTTTGATTGGATCAGCAGTGGATTGTTTCAAGAAGCATTCTGGAGAGTTCCAACAAATGGTGTGGCATCACAAATGTGCGTTCTCCAGACATGAGCCCAATTGAGCATTTATGGGACGTGGTGGAGAGGTCCATTCACAGCCGAGATCCTGCACCTACAAAAACCACGGAGCTATGGGTGGCTATCCGGACGGCATGGCTTAACATTCCATCAGATCCATCCATTTGTGGAATTGATGCCACGTTGACATGCTGTACTTCACCAACCTAGAGAGGGTCTTACATGATACTAGTTTCTATCCCATGACTTTTGGCATGTCACTATGAAGTGCTCTGTCATGTTTGAGGCTGATCACTGTTCTGAGAGTGGGCATGGCTAGGTGTTCATTAGGTGTGTCACTCCAAATCAGTTGACTAATGGAGAGCCAACATGAACACCCTCTTTCAAGTGATACGATCCACATGTACCTGTGAAAAATGGTGTTGGAGTGAAGATGGAAGTACTTGGAACGAAATGTTGAGAAATGTTTCGGTTCCGGACTCGAGAAACTACAGTTGTTTGTATTGGTTAAACACATACACTCTAAACAAAGTGAGAGCATCAGGGCAAAAAACAATCCAAGTCCAGAAGACCGGTAAGAAATGTGACTCAAAACTGTGACAGTACAAGAAGTTAACTGAAGTTCGGTCTTTCAGGCTCTGTAAAATTAAATAAGTGAATTTCCTAACAGCATTGTGGCACCATAAACCCAAAACATACATAGCTGACTGATCCATTTATTACTCAGACAGAACCTTTCACTTTGACTCTGGTCTGCTGTACTAATAATTTCATCATCGTTTTTTTTTTGTTTTGTTTTGTTTAGATTTTTTCCAAACTGGTGCTCAGCCAGGTCAACAAAAGCCCCTAAATACGCTAGTTGAGTGAGGTGGATTCAGAGTTACAGAATAAAATTCAGTTTACTATTTGTGTGAAGGCATCCATAAAGGAACATATAGAGACATCAGCTGATGGTTGGTGACTATGGTAGCTATGGATTCCATAGACAAAGAACTATTGTTCTCATTTATATACACCTTTTCTCAAAACTCAAAATGACGCAGAAGTGATCAGAAAGGACCTTGACAAACCAAGAGCTATATTTAGTGTGTAGACAGACTGCGGTGTATGTAGGTTCTTTCACATGCTACAGGAGAAAACCTCTAAGATGTTGTGGGGGTCCCTCAATTATGTAGAAATTGGTTATTTGGTTGAGGTGAGAGTACTTTGAACCACAGTGCCTACATTGAGCTGGTGGACAACCAGGTTTTGCATTTTGCTCATCATCTTACCGAGGAAAATAACATTGCTATCCCTCTATTCCAAGATGACAGTTCACTTGTTCACAGGGCTGGAAACTGATTGGCATGATGAACATTCACACATCTGGACTGGTCCACAAAATCCCCAGATTTGAATCCTCTTAGAAATATGTGGGACAACCTAGAACAACCAGAAAAACGCAAGGGCAGGTACCCACCAAATCTGGCCCAAGTGATGCAAGACTGGCTGAACATTGATGTGGCCTACATCCAGAAACTTGTCCAGTCCATGCCAAATCCAATCACAGATGTTATTGGAGCTCATAGAGCAATTATATGCTACTAGGTACATTTCAATCACAGGTGACTAATTCAATCACAGCTGATCTTATATGGATGTTAAATTCACTGATTATGATTAAACAATGAATAGAAATAACTGAAATAACTGATAGCTTAGCATAGTCATCAGTTAAATGTGCAGAGTATCTTGGGAGTCTGTAAAAGATTCAAAATAAAATGATGGGACAGATGAAAGAGATACTCAAACCTATGTGCAATGTCTTTGCACTGGAATGCATCTTTAAATAAATGAGCTATTCATCCACCATTCTTACCCCATGATAACATGTTACTAATGTGTTCATTGGTTCTTATAGATGTGGTATTCATTTTGACATGGTTTTGTCAAAATGTTCACTGGACACAAACATATGAGTCCTTCAAATATACACTCCAATATGCACCAAACTGAGTGTTTTTCCAATATGGATAAAATTGCACTTTGCAGTGTCCGGCCTGTTGAGTGTCAAATAATTTATAGCATAGTGTATGATCCATCTCTTTATTTTTTGGCTCAGTTAGGGGATAAATAAGACTAAGATCTGATAAAACATCATCAACATGAGCATGTAGGTCACGGTACACCAGCATAAACTCAGTTAAACTGAGGCCTGTACTGAATATAATCATATATTTTAAATAATCTGTTCGGTTTTAAGTAAATGTAAGTAGATGATTAGTAATAGCAGCTGTATAAGCTGGTATAAACTGTCTAATGTATTTTGGGAAGTGAACTGTGTCTACAGGAAGAGTGTCACGTCCTGTCTAGTCTAGCCCCTGTTTTTCTCAGTTTTCAGTTTTATTTCTGTCTTGCCATGTCCATGTGCTTCTGTTTGTTTTGTTTTTTCGCTACTCTTCTCTCCGCCCTCTTGTCAGGCCCCTCACCTGTCCCTTGTTTCTAGCCCCACCCCTTCCCAGGTGTCTCTGGTTAGCCCTTGTTGTTTTATACTCCATGTTGTGCCCTTTGTTCTTGTTTGGTGTTCTGTCTCCCTGCCGGTCGTTTGTTCCCGTGTCGGTAGTCTGTCTCCCTGCCGGTCGTTTGTTCCCATGTCGGTAGTTTGTCTCCCTGCTGGTAGTTTGTCTCCCTGCTGGTCGTTTGTCTCCCAGTCCATTGCTTTAGTCTCTGCGTCAGTTGTTTTTTGGTATCCTTGTGTTTTGGTATTCGTGGTGTATCCTGTCTCCTCATTGTGTCCCTGTGTAACAAAGAGTAATGTACTCTCTGTTTCAGCTTCAGAGTCTAGCACCAGGCCTGTGAGAAACCAACACAGGCCTCACCTTAATGACTCTTCAAGTTCACCATGTAAGATGAATACAGTTTAAACACGCCATCATGACGTCAGGATTATCACCCTCATTGACTGGAATCTCTCATGGCTTTGTCATTTTTTGTAATGTAATGTAAATAAAACCTTTGTAATGTTTACTTCATTCTCAACTACATGGTGCTCAATAAAACAAAACGAAATAAAAGAAAGTCTCTCTAAAAGTGTGGCTCTAGCAGAAATACAAACAATCAGTCATTGTTGTGTGCCAGTAGAATGGAGTCACTGGACAGTAACAGTTTTCATAGCCCACCTAGGAGGATCAGCAGATGATCCTCCTCATTTTTGGCCAGCAGAAATTACTGGAAGCCCCTCAGCAAAAGCTGGAGAAGATGAGCTGTTAATGTGCAGGGCCTCTGACAGAAGTGCATCTAGTAACCAGCTCTACATGTACCTGTGTAAAGATGGTGTTGGAGAGAGGATGGAGCTACTTGTGAATAAAGATGAGCACACCTTCATTTTGAGAGATGTAACAGTGCTGGACTCGGGGAACTACAGCTGTGTGTACACGTTAAACAAGTATCCTACAAACAAAGTGAGAGCATCGGGAAGGAACTCAATCTACCTCCAAGTCAATGGTAAGAGATAAAATCAATGTTAATCATATGACCCTCATATCATCATAATGATATTCTTCATACCTGACCTACCTTCATACCTGAGTTTGTTAGCTGTGTTATTATACCTGTTAGCTGATCCAATCAGTAAACCTAAAATGCTTTACACACTGACTTTGGGCTACTTTATTCTCATATTATTGTCACGACAGTGCACACTCTGAACTGTTCTCTTTAACTGTTAAATTACTTCATGCCTTTAACAGCTTAATATGACTTAATATGTCCGTTCATTTATTTAATTATAAAATATCCATTAAATTGTTCAACTGTCAGACAGAGATAATCCTGAGCAGATTAGATAATATACTCACATAATGAAGGAAAAAGTCAAAGGAAAATAATTGGAAAGAAACCAGAGTTCCCAAAAAACCCAAAGCAAAACTATAATATACAGAGAAAGTGATATTCCTAACAACCGGTTACGTTCTGATAGTGATAAAATACACTACCAGTCAAAAGTTTAGATGCACCCAACTAAATGGATGTTTGTTATCTACAGGCTTACACTTAACAGCTCCAACTGATGAGATGTCTGAAACAATACATATCCTGATATTCCACATATACTCTTGATGTAGCACAATATATATAATAAAAGTAATCTCTTTTTTTGCACAATTAAAAATCTCTAGTTACCTTTTCAGTTTAGTGAATATTCATGATGGACAGATGGACAATAGCACTCCTCCAAATTTGTTTGTTATATTAAGCTTCTTTGCAAGTTAAGAAAGCTGTTCTATCCTCCTGTAAAGTTCTATTGTTTAGGTTTTTAATAAGGGTGCATGACTGTTATTTTATAGTTTAAATGCTTCATTTTAATTCTAGAGTAAAACATTTAGTTAAACATAAGGAGAACCTTCTATAAGCAGCTGTGTCTAAACTTTAGATCTTTGGTACCGTATAATTATAATCTCTATTAATTTATTTCAGGTATAAGTAGACAAAACTACAGGTGATAAAAATATTTTTAAATATTTTTAAAGTTTCTTAATAAAGACCCTTCAGGATCTGTTACTGAACAACATCTTCAGAAGAACTTCAGCACAAATGAAGAAAACAGTGGCCCAGTCCATTTCAGTGGTAAGAGATATGAGCTAGGTTTTACTTTATAATCATATATTATGAAAGCTATAAATGATCAGGAAATGAGATTTAATATTAGGGGTTTAAGTTAGGTGTGCCCTGTAATATTTAAATGGACTGAGGCTGGTTTCCCAAAAGCACTGCATCATATGCATGATTCATTATTGTACAAACGCCTCCTTAAAGTCTTAATATAGTAACATATCTGCTACCAAATCTGAAAGGTATATCACATTGTCATATTTTATTGAGCTAGCCTGCCCTGTTATACTGAAATTATAAAAAAATTATACTGAAATACTGAAATATGAAAAAACATACAGTTGATGTAATACAAATGTACAGCAGTATGCACTATGTGATGTGGGTTTTCAATGAACGGTTCTTTGAAGAACTTTTTTTGGCAATGGGATGTGTGACTGTTAAATTTAAAGAACCTCCANCTATAATACTATTATTATTATTATTAGTAGTAGTAGTAGTAGTAGTAGTAGTAGTTTAGTAGTATTAGTATTATTTATTTGCGTAGTGCCTTCTGAGAAAGCTCAAAGCACTTAAACATTGGATAGAAACAGAACATTAACACACATATGAGAGAAATGAACTAAGAACAGTGAATAAAAATGAGATAAAGTTTCAATAAGGAAACAGACAAGAGCAAAAAAGTGTAAAAATAAGAGGCATTTAAACATAAAGAACACATATACCCTAAATAAAGATAAAAACATGTAAGGTAATATACAATAACAGAAGAGCAAATAAAGGGAAATTAGCAGCAGTATGCATCCCTGAAAAGGTGAAGGGCTTTTGGTTGCTCGGATGTTTTCAGGAAGCTGATTTCACAAATGTGGAGCAGCGGAGGAGAATCACCTAGTCACTAGAGTACGGTCACTTGTCTTCAGTATGACAAGCAGACCAGAGCTCGCTGACCATAGGCAGATGGAGCTAAAGTTCAGATATGGATCCCAGTGCAGTGTTATGTAGGGCTTTGTATGTAAGCAGGAATGCCTTATTAGCGATATGATGTGACACAGGTAACCAGGTGATATGTTGATGCAGACGGGTTGATGCAAGTAGTCTAGCAACTGCATTTTGCACAAGCTGCAGTGCAAGATGGAAGGCCAGTGAGAAGAGCATTGCAGTAGTCAAGAGGCAAAGTGATGAATGTGTGTAAGGCACTCAGCATCACAATTATCATACAATAATGTTTTAATGTTGTATCCAAGATAACACTGAGAATTTTTACATGTGCGGATGGGGTAAAGAACTGTCCATAGACACTGAAATATGGAGAACATGTAAAGTAAAGGTTAGTGAGAAAAACTGTTGTACCTTTAAAGTACCTTTAAATCATATGATGGTTCTTTGACCTTTTTACATATTACTCACATGCACAGATTTCTATATCAAACTATATTTCTAGTGCACAGGTGGGTGAAAGAAAAGCATTAAATATGCTCTTCAGTTTAGCAATGCACATTCACACACCAGTTAAACTGAATTTGCTGTATATGTTCTTGTTTCAGATCTACAGTGGCTGGTGAATGAGATTATTAGGTTCATTTGGAGTTGTCATATTTGCATGCTTGATATTGGTTTTTGATGTCTATTCAACAAAGTGGAGAAATTCTGCAGCACTGAACTCTAAACTAAATTTTGCAACCAGTCTAGATTTAAATGATCAATATTTTTTAGTCTGATAAAAGTGAAGTAAAGTTTATATAAAGTTTATAAAGCCTTTCAACTAGAAATGTAAAAATCAAAATGACAGCCGGCGTGTGCTGTGTGTACTTCTAAACTCAGTCATGCTCTGAACTGATAGGCTCTTTGTATGTATTTGTTTTTTTGCTCTGTTTTTGATGCTTTCTTTTCTTACTTTCATGTGATTGTAATATTAGAGATTTATAACTCTGTATACTTCATGTGGAAAAACACTTTGTGGCTTTTGTCGTAAAGTGATGTGGAAATTTCTGTGCAAGACTAGATAGACCACTGAAACTGCCACCATCAGATAAACAGTGCTTAAAGCATGTGATTCTGTACAAAGTTCCACTGTAAATAGACAACTAAATGCTATTCAATGTCAAAGCTGTCAAGAAGCCATTATCCAGAAAAGGAACTACACAAAAAGAAGAAGAAAAAAAGATGAACTGCCATTAAATCATCAACACTGGACTGAGGTGTTATAATCTGTAATCAGAAATACTCATATCATGAAAAGAACAAAATGGAACCAACTTATACGACTGAACTTTTGTGTCGAAGTGTCGAAAAATATCCCTGCAGATTTCTTTAAAAGAATGGAAATCAAAACAAAGTCCAAGTTGTGGACATTCTAAACTCAGAAGAAATTATATTGTATTCTGATGTTTTGGATTCTGAGTCATTTCCTATTAAATATAAATTAATTATTAAATATATGTTCTGCTTTATTTCTCATGTTGAAAAATATTTTAACTAGATATTAAATAGATGTGGTGTCAGGCCTTTTCATGGCATGTCTCCTGACAACAACATGAAGAGGAAGAGAGGAGAGTCCCGACGCGTGACATAGGCAGAGTTAAAAGACATCACATTTTAAATGTTCTATATCAAAATTGGATTATTCTAATGTGAAGGTGATTTTATTTATATAACATACATTCAACATGCTATACAGTAATACAAACAAAAAGGAATTTCAAGAGAGGAAATGGACAAAGCGCTTACATGTGAAAAACTATAGAAATAAAAGTGCTGTAAAGAATAAAAACATGTATTAGCACAAATGTAGCATTATGGCTGTATTTTTAAATAGTTGAAGGTTGATGTGGTGATTGCTAAGGGAATGTGAAATCTGCATCTATCAGAATACCAAGATTCTGAACTTGGTATTTATTGTTCTGGTGAGATAGCCAGGTATATCTGTACACCATCTTCATAACTGTGGTAA
>JAVGWN010002258.1:0-11313 GCA_034552555.1 Semaprochilodus insignis
AAACGGGCTGCAATGCAAAGTCTCGCCAGTTACTGAGTAGGGCCGCTAGAGGGAGCCAGAGCACCAATGTCCTACTATAACTCCAGACACTGGGACGTTTAATGCCTCTAAAAGATCTCTTATAGAAACCTACAGGTTCCTCCCCGTACATGTACACCACTGCTTTTACACTACCACACACACCTATCTATACTGCTAGAATTGTATGTACTGTATCATAGTTTTTATTCATAACTTTATATTACTGTTATATAAATATATACATATATATATATATATATAATTTATAATGTATATTAGGATAACATATTTTGTGCTTAGTATTATATATATTTATTGTCTAATGTATATTTTTTGTATTTAAGTACTGTAAGGGACTACGCACCTAGGTTTTTCACTCACCTTCACACCTGTGAAAATGTGACGTGACAATAAAAGTGATTTGATTTGATTTAAATTATTTATAATAAATAAATTAGTATGTACACCTTGCTTGATCCCTATATAGTCTGCTTATTGCTTGTATACTGTGCATGCCGTATGGTCTGTACTTACTGCATATATTCTGGACTGACTGTAAATTATGTGCACATTGTTTGCATATTCAATTTAATACTAAAGAAACACAAACTGACAAAACAAATTCCGTGTGTGTCAGCAATACTTAAGATGAACATAAGAAGCTATGGCTGCTTTAAAATGCATGTCATTATTTAAACTAATATATAAACTAATTTCATATCAGAGAGTGAATTGTTTATTATCTAATTAATACAGAGCATTAAAAGACTTGCCTTGCCCTAATGGAAGTGAGTAAGGTTGTGTTGGAGCTGGTAAGTAAGACGCCTGTAATTCTATAAGCACTGTGGCTGCATTAAGTACAGTGAGCTGAACAAAATGACCTCCTCTGCTAGCAGTGCTAATAATGAGTAAAATGCTGGTCAGGCTCGGTTAGGCAGAGATGATTAATGCTGTCCTAAAAGCGCAGAAGCAAGTTTATTATAGTTTAATATAGTATATTATGGTAACATGAACATGTATAGGTTTATTTAAAGTGCTTTACAGAGATTAACGAGAAGCGGAAAAAATAAGCAACAGATAAAATAAAAAATGGCTACAGTTATAGTAGCAGCTGAACAGTTTTTGGAAAACACAGTTTTAAAAATAAAAATAAACAAAAAACATGATTAAAAACAACAGTAGTTAAAAACCATACTTGTGGACAGCACATGGGTGGCTCAGTTCTGACAACCTCTCTATAATTACATCTCAACTTACACTATATTGCCAAAAGTATTCACTCACCCATCCAAATCATTGAATTCAGGTGTTCCCATCACTTCCATGGCCACAGGTGTATAAAATCAAGCACCTAATCAGCACCTAATCAAGCACCTGTTGGATGGTGTAGCTCAGCGGATAACACCGCTACCTGTCAGGAAGCCACCACCACATGTGGGAGGCTGGGGTTTGTGACTGGGGGTGACAGTGTTGTGCTACACCAATAAGAGTCCTTGGGCAAGACTCAAGGCCTCCAAATTTATGTGGCCTTCAGATCAGCTAAGGAATAGTGTGTAGAGAGCTTCATGGACTGGGTTTCCATGGCTAAGCAGCTGCATCCACTGAGTGCAATGCAAATACCACTGGGCTCAGAGCAGTGGAGATGTGTTCTCTGAAGTGACCAAATCCTTCTGGCAAAAAAAAAAGGAGTCTGGGTTTGGTGGTTACCAGGAGAACAGTACTTGTCTGACTGCATTGGTGAAGGGGGGATTATGTTGTGGGGTTGTTTTTCAGGACTTGGTCCTAATATCTTTTCACTGGCCATCAATGTTATGACCACTAAAGTAAACGTCTAATGCCCTTTATTACCCCTATGCAATGACACTGTATGTAAACTACATACTTGGTTGATAACTTGACTGATTGATTGATTGCTTAATAACACTGAAGACTGAATTTAGCTTGTAATTCTGTTTGTGTGCACATCAATCCTAAAAGGCTCTATAAACTCAAAGCTGGAGCTTATATTAAGAGCTTTGTTCTACCATCTAGGACATTCCTTGCCCTTGTTAAGCCTTGTATGATTGTTTTTTCCCACGTGAGGCCTAGCTTAAAATTCACATTTACCAAATGGATTTGGCCATAACTCCCTGACCATTGAGCACAGAGTCACCAAACTCAGGCCACATTATCAGGATGTAGTCATGTCAAAGTGTTGATATGTATTTGCTCGGTGGTCTCTTGGTAAGGAGGCGAAGAGAATCATGGCTGCAACAGCCAGACAGCACAGAGTAAATAATAGTAATAACACATTTCATCAATAAAGCTTTATGCTGGTGGAACCAATACAGGAAAATGGCCTGTATAAGTCGTAGGTATATATGTAGATTTTCATAGAAGTCTGGGATCTTTGGGGCTTTGGGTGACGGGAAGCGAGGCACTGTTTGCAAAGTAATGTACCTTATTCAACCTAGTTGCACCTGCTCTCATGTTCTGTGTGCTTTTGTAAATAAAGATATTAGCTTATGAATAAGCTTGTTATATATGTATTAGCTTTATATATTTCTATTTTAATATATATTTCTATTTTTTTATCTATCTGTCTATTTCTATATCTATATATACACGTTGGTGGAGTTACTCTTCAGATACAGACACTCTGTGCTTTGCGATGTTGCTCCATGGTGACAGCATGAAGCTGCAGGAACAGTGGATCATTTCCAGTTTTAGAGAGGAGGATGTCAGATCTCCATCCACACTCAACAGGAAACAGTGAGTGAGTTCCTCATCCTGAGCTTCATCTTCCAGCTTCTGGAGAGGATATTTCAACAACCTACACACACAGTTGATACATTTTATACACAGCTGAACATTTTATTCCATTAATAAAAATCAATATGTATTTAGATGAAAAACAGTTCTATGAAAACTCAGAAACCTGATGGTGAAGCAGCTCTGGTGACACAGCAGGACAATGTGAAACTGGGCCTCAGTCAGGTTCAGACACTGGACACTGCAGTTGGTTAGGACCTTGGAGCCTGGGACCCCCTCTGGCCAATGTGTTGTGTTCTGGATGAGTGAAAGTTCCTTAACGGTCACTGGAGCAGAACCTCTCACTGCGGTCAGAGCTCTCACCATTGTCACCACCATAACACCACTCAGCCTGAAATATAAAACGCAATCGGACTATTAAAGCTAATGCCCCCTTGACTTTTGTTCCACCTGAACTCCTGACCAGGGTTTACCTCTTAACTCTGGGCCAGCTCTAAAAAACATTCTCTCAATCTCCAAGCCCTGGTCCCAGTCTGATCCAGTCTCGTTATCTGCTCCAGCATCAGTCCTTCTTCAGGCCCATGTCAATCAAGCTTCACGCCCAAGTGTCTCATCTTCATCCTTCCACTCTATTGTCTGTTCTCCATTCATAGTTTGTTCAGTTTACAGAGCCAATCAATACCTCTGACCTCTCAAAGTTATGTCCCCAGTCTCTTTTCCTGGCCCTTATCCTGCCTTTGTTCCAAGCCCTGGCCCTGACGTAGATTGCATCTCTGACTCTGGAACACAGTTCCAGACCTCGTCCCTGACTTGGTCCTAGCAAATGTATGCCTCACTGTCATCAAGTGGCTGTTTTGCTCTTTGGCACCTTATTTGTGCTTTATGGAACTACGACCCTGGGTTCGAACATCCACCTACTGTCCCCTCATTGCAACATGCTTACATAGATCCTGACACTATGATGAACTGTTAACTGTAAAAACGCACAAGTACTGACGAAAACAACTTTACAGATGGAGGCTATTTATGAGCTGTGAGCTAAATTGACCATCAACGGCCTAGAAGGTACTGCTGTTGGCACCACTACTGTTAGCTACTATCATAACTATGCACCTTGCACTTTTGTCCATTCTTACAGGAGGAGATNCTGTGAGCTAAATTGACCATCAACGGCCTAGAAGGTACTGCTGTTGGCACCACTACTGTTAGCTACTATCATAACTATGCACCTTGCACTTTTGTCCATTCTTACAGGAGGAGATCTATAGAAGGGTCATTAAGTGCTACTGAAATGTTCTTTCAGTGCAAACCTCAGCTGGGAGATGTAGGGTAGACAACTCCTCACTGCACTCTCTTCATATGGCCAGACACTCAGCTCTACTGGTTTCTTCACTGTTTGGAGTTTCAGCACTTCTAGAAAGAGGGAGCTCTTTCTCTCCGAGAGGTCTATAGCCCAGGCTGCAGCAAAGAAAGTACAGAAAATTGTAATAAATAATTAAAAATGTCAAACGACAATAGTAATGTACATTATTCATATCAGTGCTGTACACAGGCAGCTCACCATCCAGTGGCACCTCTGTTTCCTCACTGGGTTTACTGGTTTCTCCGTCTTCATACACAGCAGAGACTCTGACTCTGTAGCAGGTGCTGTAGGGGAGCGTTATAGTGTATTCACACTCAGGACCCTCTGTTAGAATGGACTGCCAGCCCTCCAGATTAGCCTCCTTATACTCCACCATGTAGCAGACCACAGGGTAGTCTACCTCCGCCTCAGCGCTCGGCCAGGAAACAGTGAGAGAGTTCTTATTTTGTTTAAGTACTGATGGCTGTCCAGGTCTGGCTCTAGGAAGAGTCTGGAACTCCGTGATTCCACTGTAGTCACTCATGCTGTTAGCGTATATTACAGCATATCTGAGCTGGTACTGTGTCTCTGGTTTGATTCCCAAAACCACATGATTTGTTCCTGTTCTGTAGATTTCCATGGCTCTCCATTTTGTATCAATGGCACTCGTTCCTCTGCAGGTCACTGCTTTGTACTCCACTCTGTACCGGTCAGCAAACGTCATCCCTGAACTCTCCAGCCTCAAGGTAACACGTGTTAGCTTCACTGCAATTACCTGTGCAGGTGCTGGCTTCACATCGATTCTCATATTGTCACTCACAAGACTCCCAGTGTGGTAAAGGTGAATAGAGGAGCCAGGAAATCGTTCATCAGGTGCGGATGCGGCGAAGTACTTGGTGTTCCCTGCATATTCCTCTGCTTCTCTGGTAAAAAGAAAGGAACGGAGGTCAGAAAAGATTTTCTGACTGATATCAGGAAGCCTGAATGGTGGCTGTGCCTCCTGCATGTTCACTGTGTTCACTAAATCAATGTGATGTTTCAGAGCTGAGAGGAAGGGATCTTCACCCTCCAGTGAGGTGAGAGTGAAACACAGCACTCTGTCTGCTTGGGAATCTTCTATGAGGTGCTTTAAATCCTCCTGTGACTTGACCACAGTGATGTTAGCAGCTCTGCATTCATTCAAAGCCCGCACTTTAGCATCTTTGTTTTGGAGCCACTGATACATGTTCAGTGGACTGAATGCTGATAGATTGTTCCTCATCAGAAGGTCTCTCAAACTCTCCTCTCCTTCCTCACCCTTCTCTCGTATGGTCTTAATGCAGGAGGCCAGCCTGCTCTGAAATGCTGCTCGGTACTGCTGCAGAAGCAAAGCAAATTGAGAAAGGGTCTCCTTCAGTGCTAGAAACCACGTAACTCCACCAAGATCAGAGCAGCTGGCCATCATATCCTTGCAAAGTTCCAGCTCCCTCTTCAGAAAGTCCAGATGCTTCAGAACGTTCTCTGCTTTGTAAAGCAAATCTTCACTAATGTCTTTAAGCATGCATGCAGATCCCGGTTTCAGCTTCTTCAGAGGGTAGAGCCAAACCTTCTGAGGAACTTCTCTGTGCAGAGAACTGTAGAGTTCAACAGCGGTTTTAAAGTCCACTGGGCTTTTGAAATCCTCACCATCAATGTAGGCAGCACATTTATACGATGCACATCCTGCTTGTTCAAGGTCACTGAGATTGGAGAGATCATCTGGGAACGTAATTATCTTGCTGACTGTGGCTTTCAGTTCTCTGATGTCGTCACTGCTCTCACTCTCATTATCAACGATGAAAAACGCTTGGGCTCCATACAGCACAGCTACAACCACATGTGTTGCTGAATTTTGACTGGTCACTGAGAGCGGAGCTCCACTCTGCAGCAATCTGTGATTGAGTATGTCGAGTCTGGTGGAGGTTCTGTGGTGCACAATGACTCTGTCCTGCAGCTGGGATTGAGTGGGGTGTTTCAGAAAGGCAGCAGCTCCAGTCACCTCCACCAGCCCTGATACAGCACTAGCTCTCAGAGCAGTGGTCAAGTCAAGAGCACAAAGTCTGTCCTGTAGAGAATCTCCCTCTAAAATCCCCACATCTGTGTGCAGTCGAGGATGAGACAGTCTCATAGAGGATACAGTGTCCACATCCCATAGGGAGACATCTGAATGAAAAGAGAATGAAACATAGATGAAAGAGAAATGGTGTCCCCACTTCCACATGTTTGCAGCACAAACACATTTCATTTCTTTATATACAAGGTTGCAGTCAAAAGCACTGTGCCTATAACAAGCAAAAAACACATTTGATTTAAATTTCCCCACCATCCCCTTCAAAGAAGCTACCAGCAATACACCACTCTCAGCAGTCCTGCTATGCTTGGCACACTCCTTGGAAGTGGTTTATGTATACACGTCAAGCATCATCTGCAATTTGTTCTATACTTTCCCCACTGTGTCCAAATTGTAACACCTCCGCTTCTGACTTGACACGCCTTCTTTCTGCCCCCTTGAAGCACAAACACGACTCACCTTATCAAACACCTCCCCATTTCTACTTTGAAACCATTTCCAATTTTACAATGTTTGACACAGAATTTAATGTTTGTTCTTTTTAAGATGGTGAAATTGTGACTGCACAGTTGCAAGTCGGCACAAAAACACACATAACTCAGGTTTCAAAGTTGTTTGCATGATGTAACACTGACTCATCAAAGTTACCTAATGCATGTGCATTACTGTGCCGTGCTTTGTGATTGCACCTCATACCTCATAATTAAAGGATCTACAACTGGTCTAAAAGTCTTCTGTAAGTAAGCAGATGGACAAAACAGAGGAACTTTAAAATTAAATTAATCAAATGATGCATAGCAAACCCAATTTTTAGCCTAAAGTAGTAGTCACCACAAAACAAAATCTAAATCCTATATGATAAAAAAAAAACAAATAGATGCTAGAAATTTTTACCTGAGAAACTGAAAACCTATGTATAGTCAACCAGCATAGGAACAGTTCTAAGTCTTGTCAAAGTTGTCTAATATCACTTTTAATAAAGTAAAGCCCAGTTCTGTTTAGTTATAGTCTACCAGCGATTCTCTTCACATAATTAGAATAGTTTAATCTGTGAAATCCTTGTAGGATCAGCTTCAATATGTGAAACTATTAATGTGGAAAGTAGAAGCTGGCAGGTACCCATTGCTGCCGCACACTGAGAGTTTGTGCCAAATGTGCCATGTCTGTCATTTATAGGCAAGATGCTTCTAGCTGCTTCAGGTAAGTCACTGTGTAGCGTAGCCTACAGCCTACAGCCTACATACCTGATATATATGTTTTTAAACTGATATATAATATAATATATAATATGTTATCATCCTCTACTTCATCAGTGGTCACAGGACGCACATTTTATGGAGGTGACCGCAGGGTGTAAATCTAGTAGCCACTCCCATCTCAGTCATTTACACAGAGATTTCTTATCCTGTGCAAATCGATGATAAATTTTACCAACTGCAGTAAAACTGCATTACCCCAACTCTCCATGTAAATATAAACATAGACCCCTACACATCAGGCTTAAGATGGCTCAAAGACCAATCAGGGCCAAACTGTCTTAACACTCACTGTCTTTTTTATACAAATTACATGTCAAACTTGTTTTAAAAGTAAAGTGGTCAATTACTACAGATATAGGCTACAACTAGGTGGTATTTACTGATTATTTTATCTGCACAGAAACTGAATACTGTTGCCTCCCTGGTATTTGTCATTGGACTAATGTAAGCAAATGTTGTTTACCTGATCTGAAAGAGTCACTGCGGCAGTCATACAACAACCCAAGGTCCAAGGGGCGATCAAGTGCAGCCACCTCAACCAGAAGAGGCGTAGAACCTAAAGAAAAAAAAAACCACACTTAAGTTGTTTAACTAATTAACTGTAATAGTAGCTATGGGCTGAAATATATTACAGAACTATACTATGAAAACTAACAAGCAGGCAGAAAATAACCCACCGTCAGCATCTTCAAGGCTTCTGCAGGTTTTTGCCAGATCTGTCTGATAATTCTGCAAAGTCTTTTGAAGAAAAAGGGTACATTACAGAGCACACCTGAATATTATGGAAATTTCCTTAATTGAAAAAAACGATATAACTATAAAGCAAACAGATGCTATATAACTACATAGTTGCTATATAACTATAAAGCAACCAGTGCTATTGCCACCTACAATCATAGTATCATGTACAAAACAAGGGGTTTAGTGGTGCATAGTTGGCTTGTGAGCCTGCATAGGCTAAACACGTGTGCATCATGGCATCAACACCACCTCAATCATTTCCTCAATTAGTTGATGATGAATGATAATTCATTATGCTATCCATGGTTTTTAATAAAAAAAACAGTCCAACAAAATAAACCATAAATGCAAAAAGTAATATATAAGATAAATAATAGAGGTAATACTTCATATAGCCTTTGGGCAATTTGCTATCCTTATTATCACAATGATTTGATTACATTCTCAAAGTAATTATCCAATGCCTATTATCTCGTAAGGACACTTGGATTATAACTACAAGGTTTTACTATTTTTGACTTGCTGCTAATATTATGTTAACAATCTACTTTACTACCTTTAAATACTCCTTTAAATCTAACAGGTACTTCAAGGAGAACAAAAAATTGTCTGTTGGTTATGGATGTTCTGCAGAAGCGCATTTGCCAAACGAATAAACACAACCACCATATTCTAACAAGAAACTAAATTTCCAATTAGCAGCTAACTGTTCTGAGTTTGCTAAAAGAGACTATGCTAACAGAAGCATTTCCAATTGTAATAAAACGCAGAATACTAGAAGACAATTAGGAAAATACGGCAGCAGACAAGTGAGGAGAAGAATTTTGAAGCGAGTGTGGTACAGGAAGCCAGCGGAGATCTTGAACATCAGGTGAAATGTGATTCTAAAAATAGGAGTGAAGATGAGCAGCAGCATCCTTGACCATCTGAAGCTTGTAAAGGGAGAAAGACCTCAAAATTAAAATAGTCCAAACAAATTTTGAGTCAAACAAGACAAAGACATGTGCAAGAGATACAGCAGCAGAAAAACACAGAATAGACCCAATATGGGCATTGAATGGGACAGTCGAGTCAAGGATGACACCCAGATTTCAGGTCAGAGGGGAAGGGGAGACTGTATCTTCAAGTGGAAAGAGTTAGTGAACTACACTTATTAAGTTATTTCAAGATTAAGTTTTCTTACAGTAAAAAGCTTCTTATAAACTAACAAGTGGCCAATTTAGTCCCAAGAAGTATTCAGATAGTACACTTACAAGTAGTAAATTGATATTACTGTACTTACTACACAAAACAAGTTTACTTAACAGAACAAACTTTAAGTACATTGTTTTTTGTATGGGATACACAGGCTCAAAAAGAAGGTACAGCTCAATGCTCAGGTCTCAAATGTATTACAGTGATGAAGATAAGATCCATCCGGTTATGGAGGTCAAAATCAAAAACAAGGTTACAAAATGTTCATCCTCGTTGCCATGACAGTACACCTGCCACTTCCTAGCAAGAGTATGCTCTCTATAATAGAAGCCCTGGTGACTGGAAAGAAGGCAACCCTCTCCCCAGACAGTGTAGACATCCTAATCTTTTTGGAAAAGAATCTGAGGTTCTATGCTCAGAGCGGCTTTATTTTATTTGCTTTTTAACTTATTGATGATGTGGACAAAAGCAAGAAGGTAAAATATAATGCACTGTAATTTAACAATTGCATTGTGATGATTTTATTTTAAGATATTATTTAAACATTCTTTTTCATTTATTACTCTTTTTTTCATTACTCTCTTTTCTCCCTTTTTTGCTGATCTGAAAAATGATCTAATCCATGGCTCAAAACCCTTGACACAAAGTTTTGTGGCCTGTTGTTCCTCTAATTCAAACTCAGCCAGGGTATTGGGGTATTGGGCAGATTAGCAGCAGTGACAGACTTCATCAGTATGCAGGGCAGATTAACCACAGAGGTAGCAGTCACACTCTGCCGGTGTGCAGGGGGGAGTAGTAGTGGTGATGCAAACATTCAGTCAGCATGCAAGGTTGAGTATTCACTGAGAAACGAGCAGGAATTATTGGTTAGAAGTTCAACCTTAAGCATTTTAGGTGGATGGAAATTCAGTACAGATTATGAATTAGGTCGAGCAGTCAAAACAAACAAAGAAACAAAAAAACAAAACAAAAAAAACACAGGTGAGACATGGAGAGAAGTGACAGTCATACAGGAGGATACTCTCGCTTGGAACTGATCTCAGACAAGGACAGGGACAAGGATCTATATGTAGTATGTGCTACAGTTTCCAGACAGCCATTAGTGTTAATTCCCACTTCAGTCAACTTACCTGAACAAGGGGATCTTCTCTTTCGGCTGTCACAATGTCATGCTCTTTGTGCTCCTCCAACACACATAAAAGACATATGAAGGTCTGGTCAGTTTTGCAGAAGACCTCCAGAGCTTTGTGGTGCAGCTTGCAGAGTCGCTGGTTCAACGTCTCCCCTCCAGTCACCTCCACTAGTGTGTGTCTCTGCAGGGCTGCTACTGTGTAGTGCTGCTTCACGTGAGTTTCACAGTATGACGCAGGACAGGTCAGACAGGACTTCACTGCTCTGAGCTTCCTCCCAGTGCAGAAATCACAGGCCACATTTCCAGGTCCAGCGTAGCAGTGAGCAGGAAGAGCAGCCTGCTGCAGCTTTTGCACCAGTTTAGCCAGAGCAGAGTTTGGATTCAGAGCAGGACGAGTTCTAAATCTCTTCCTACACTGAGGACAGGAGTAGCTTCCCCTCTGGGTTGGTTTGATCCAGTAGTTCTGAATGCAGGTTTTACAGTAACTGTGTCCACAGGGAATGGAAACGGGCTCCTTCAGCATGTCTGTACACAATGAACATCTGAAGTGGTCCTCTGTCAGCAGCCTGGGTGACACCTCACTGTGTTTAATACAATCAGAATGATCAGTCAACACAATTCAAAATACATTCATCATCAAAAGAATAGCTGCACCCAGACAGACCCAACAGACAGGAATGAAACTTGGTGAGCAGGTTTGACATTGTAAGAAATGCAAATGATTCAGGTTTCATGCTCGGCCACACATGTGACATAAGTTGTACCTGACTGACCCAACAGCCAT
>JAVGWN010002259.1:0-11313 GCA_034552555.1 Semaprochilodus insignis
GAGGTTGGTCTGTTCAGCATGCTGCAGTTCTGAGTTCAGTGTAGTTTAAATCAAGTCCAGAAAACTACTCAGTCATCATTCTAGATCTTTCTCTGTGCTGAGAAGAGGAACCGGCTGCAGCTAATAAGCTGAGTTACAGTTCTCACACCAGTGAAGAAACACAGTTTGGTGGCAGTGGGCTCTAATATTAGCTATAGCTAGCACACCTAGCTAACATTAGCTAATCCCAAACTGGTCCTTTGTGGAGACCCTTGACTAGACTGTGGGGTTTATAGGGTGTTTCTTGCTATGAAGCCACGTCTCCATGTTTCAGTTATCGGGCTTGTCAGCCAGAAAAGCGCAGATGAGGATAGCTATCTATCTAGCTAAGGCAGAGCTAAGGCTAGCTATATTAGCTTTAGCTGGACAGCACAACCGGAACATGAAGATGTGGGTTCATAACAAGAAACACCCTGTAAACCCCACAGTCTAGTCAAGGGTCTCCACAAAGGGCCAGTTTGGCATTAGACAGTGCGAGCTAATGTTACCCAGCCAAGCTAGCTAGTTGACATTAGAGCCCTGTGACACCAAACTTTATTTTCTTCATTGGTGTCAGAACTGTAACTCACCGTGTCAATTTCGGACATCTCCTCCTCTCTATCACATCACAAAGGAAGCCCTAGAATGATAACTGAGGAGTTACAACAGCCTCAAAGCAGAGGCTACGACCAGGGCGTGAAAGTGCTACATCACAGCCTAGTATATTATATATTAAATAACACCCAATGGAGGCCAAAGAATGGTATTTGGGCCAGCCCTACTAACCAGTGACTCAAACACAAGTTGATAGTATTCCAACTAGTTAGTTTATTAACTACTTGGCCATAGCTTCATCTGTACGTTCAGACAGGAACTAAAAGAGAGAGCAAGGGTCAGCGGTCTTTGTCGTGTTACAGCCCAAACTCCCTCCCTACACAGCAGCCCTGCGCATTTGTACACCCTTCCTGAGGGCCTCTTAAAGGAACAGAGCACATTTACTGGGAGTTTCACTCCGTAAGATCCCCAGTCTGTTCCAAATCATAGTATGTGATTAAGAACTGTGTTATGACACCTTGTCTTTAGATGTGAGAGGGTCTAAGACTTCAGTCTTAAAGGTCTTTTCAGGGTCTTTTCACAGTTTTGTAGTGCAGGGTTACTCAGCAACTCTGAACATGGACAACCCCTGCAGTTATTTGACATGACATGGTGCTATTATAGATATACTTCCTGCCTCGACATCTTTAGCTCATGAATATGACTCATTCAGGCGACAAGGGTGGCCTACAGAGAAGTGAGAGGACATGCAGAGGGAGGAGTCATAATCAAAACACATGAAGAAAACACTAATTTGCCTGTAAAGTCAGAACCAATCAGAGGCGTTTTGTATGTACTGTAAAGGTAAATCTTCTTGTACTGGTTGTTTATGATTGACAGATCTGTCCTATGAGAAGAGCATCAGTGTTACTGGCCATGTAGGAGGAGGTGTGAACATCAGCTGCAAATACCCACAATCCAACATCAGAGACCCCAAGTTCCTCTGTAGGAGAGTGGACACTGCTGACTGTAAATATACAACATCAGTTAATGACAGTAGAAGATGGAGAAATGAGGAAAGACTCTCTCTACATGATGAAGCAAACCAGACCTTCACTGTGAGCATCAACAATCTGACTGAGGGAGACTCTGGAGAGTACTGGTGTGGAGCTGAATTAAACTGGACATCTGGTGATGGATACAAGGTTTACATCACACAGGTCAACTTCAGAGTTACTGGTGAGTAGCAGGAACCTGTAGTCTGGAGACGATGTATCCTCACATTCACATAATAAATGACTGTTTGGAGGTTATGGTGTGTTATGCACTGACATACCAAAAGAGATAGCAGTATGTAAATTGATTATGAAGTGGTGTGACCTCAGGGGATGGCTTGGGAATGCCCACACCTGTATAAGTTGTGAGGTGTTACCGTGTGAGTGACATTAAACACTAGACAGGGTGCTCATGGCAAGCTGACATGATTTATTGAAGTTTGAACGAGGCATGAAAGTGGAATGCTTAAACAGGGGAGATGTTCAGGTCAAACCATTCGTCCATCAGAACTCCAGAATGCTCCTCAAATCAATACCGGGCAACTTGGGCCAGATGGCGCAGTGCCCTATCCTGCTGGAATATCTCATCATGGTGGGGGTACATGAAGTCCATGAGGGGCTGCAATTGGTCACCAAGCATTGAAACTGTCAGTGACATGTTTAGGTGGACCAGTGGACCCAGCCCATACCATGAGAACATACCCCACACCAGTATGGAACTACCAGCTTGCACATCTGGGGTAAAGGGCTTCATGGGCCAGTTCTCTAGGGTCCAGTTAGTAACCTCACTAGCCCAGGTGATGTGCTGTGTCATTCTGGTGGATCTCTAGTGGGAGCTAAAGAACGCTGCACTGACCTGCAGGATATGGGTGTGGGGCCTCCTACATTCAGTGTAGAAGTGATTTCTTGAAGAGTCGCTTGTCTGTTTGCACGGACCATTCTAGCCAGACACCACCGGTCACGATCCTTAAACATCCGTGGATGGTCACCGCGCTGTCCACTTTGGGTGGGAATGCTTCCTATGATGTATTCCCAGTACCCACATGCCCCCTTAACTTTGAAAATGGAATGTCCCATCCGTCTGGCTTCATTCAATCATGCCTCCTTCAAACTCGGATAATTCATGTCTCCTTACCATGAACACACTGTATAACCTCACTCACAGGATTACACCTCAAAACATATAGAAGTGTGGGCGTTCCCAATCTGTCCCCTGACGTAACACCACTTCATAATCAGTTACATACTGATATTCTGTAATTTTAGGTATGTTAGTGAATATAACATACTCTATTATATAATGATAATAGTATAAGATGACACCTAGAAATGCTTTTGTTTTTCTTATTTCTTCATCTCCATTAACAAACAAACAAACAGCAGCAACACCATCAGGAGCAACACCATCAGGAGCAACGCCAGGGAGAACACAAACATCCTCCTCTTCTGCAGTGGATTCTTCAGTTCACACATCAACAGGTATAATATTCATAATGTGTATATTCTGGTAAACTGTAGTCATAATTTCAGATGAGGCAGATCATTCCCTGAGTAGAGAGTTTAGGGCCACTATTTGCCATTTGTGCTGCACACAGAGGAGTTTGTCTTCCTCATTTAACCCATCCGTGAAGTGAACACACACACACACACCACAGGGTTCAGAGTGGTGGGCAGCCCTATCCACGGCGCCCGAGGAGCAGTTGGGGGTAGGTGCCTTGCTCAAGAGCACTTCAGTCATTACTGTCAGTTCAAGGAAACGAGCCTCCGGTCACAAGGCTGGTTTCCTAACCTCCAGCCCACGACTGCCCCTCATGGCATGTACACAGCTACTTTAAACTGGCATTTGTATTCTTCAGCTGCACATTCCTCAACACTCACCAGTTCACTGACCGCAAGACCAACCACATCCTCAACTTCTAAAACCACGCCTTTATCGCTTGCTAAAGGTACTGACACATAATGCACACAGCACACACAGTGAACTTCTGCTCATATATTATCAGCTTGATTATTGTTTTTTACAGATTCTCTAATCCATATTCTGTTTTATCGTCACCAGAACTTCCAGTTTTCTCTGTGATCATTATTGTGTCTGTGATTCTGGTGCTGCTTCTGATTGGACTCTTATTCTTCATTTGTGTTCTCCGAAAAAGGCTCAGGCCACGAGGTACCATCACACACAAGAACATGCTCATACAGAACCTAGTTTATTATGCAGGCACTGTTATATCATAAGTGTGGAGTTCATTTGGCCTTAATACAACTGCAATAGATTACGATATCAAGCTCACCAAACAAAAAATCGGTCACCTGTGGCCCAATAGCCATAAACTACAAAACCAGAAGTGGACACTGAGCGTAGCACTTCACTGTGACGTGTGAGCAAGAAGCAAGCGAGGAGCAGGAAATAGAAGACCCAGAGCGGAGCTGGAGTGAAGTGGACTACAGAAACGGAGGCACCTTGCCCTGGACAGTTTAGTACTGCCCCTGCTCCTAACACACCTGATGCAACTTATCAGCTCATCAACAAGTCATTTCAGAGATGCAGAGGGGGGTGTTAAAGCAGGGCATCCACTAACATGTGCAGGGCAGGGTGTCTCCAGGGCTGAGAAACACTGCTCCACTTCACTCACATGCTCGGGTTGAGAAACCCTGCTTAGAACCCAGTGATGGATAGATACATGCTGCCCTCTGCTGGCTATAAATGAACATGCAGATACAATAAGAACAGATACATGACATGGACTTCTTTCCTATCAGGTCCGACCTCAATCCGAAGTCAACCCTTCAGAGACTCCATAAACAGACACAGGGTGAGTCAAGACTGTATTTCAAAGCAGATTGTCCATTAGAACAAGTGTCCACCAATGAGATGCTCAATAATACATTGTTGCTAATAGCACTGTATAATAATAATACTAATAATGTTGCTTACTAGTTAATAATAATGACCAACCTGACAGTAAAAATGGACATCTGAACATCATTGAGTTCACCTGACCTGCTCTAATTTGTATTACTGTTATGTTAATCCCTCCTCTTAGGTCCCTTCTGCTGTCTATGAGGAGGTCAGAGACTATAGACACACAGACGCTGGGGTTTCCACAGTCCACTCTACTGCTGAACCACTTACAGACATCTCAGAACCTTCTCAGACTGTTTATGACAACGTCCGGTTACACTCAAGCTCCAGTGATTTGTCAAATCCATTTTATTCTACTACTGAGCTACCATCAGACCCTCCTGATCAGGACACCTACTCCACACCTCAGTCTCCCACAATTCCCTCTGATTCCTCAGTAAGTGCTCCTCAACGTACAGCTAGAAAAATCTACTTAACAGAGAATTCTACTGATGCTGTAGCCTTTAACAAGGAGAATGGGTCATGTGACTATGCTATAGGCAAGCGTGTTAGCGAAAGCAGCTAAGTTTGTATGCTAATCCATTTCCACCAAAATCAGATGATGTGATTCCATTTACTCAAAGAAACCTTTACTTCTGGAACTCTGTAAATATGTTAGCATGTGGACGTTCTCCAGTCCATCTCCCGTGCATTTCTTCCTGTAGGACTATGTGGCCCTTACACTATTACAGTGCTGAAGGAAAGAAATATGATATGTGTTTAAATGAAAAAAAACTATTCAGGTTCAATCCAGGTGCGTATGGGTGTGAATATGTCTGTAATGCGCTGAATGTAAAACACACTGGGTAACTTAAATTCATCTACATGAATATATTTCTAATTTGATTGTGTTTTTTTTTCTTTTAGGACAGATTGTGAAATATGTTAGCATGTGTTTTGGGCAGAATTGGAAGTCTGCTATTTAATTCTCAGGGTTTTGCCATGTAAAGGTACAGTTTGTGAACATCAACCTGGCAGATTGTCATGCTGAAGTGAGCTACTGTTACTTTAACATGTGTGGTATAGCTGGTTTATGTTCCGGTCTTTATGTTAATCCGTAGTCACCTAGGTCACAAAACTGGAACAGTGTAAGATCAGGTTGTGACATCACTAGAAAGGCGGAGTCTCTTGCAACTGCAGTTTGAAAATGAAGCCAGTAGTGACGTGTCTCATACAAACCACTAACATGACTTTTCGTTATTAAATTAAAATTAAATGTTGATTGGGACTAAAAAAACTAAAAAAAATAATAATTAAATAAGTTTGGTTAGCATGCGCTATGGTTGCTAATATGCCAACAAGCTTATATATTATTAAAAAATATAAAAAACTCTTCATCAAAAGAACAGCTGCACCCGGAAGGAGGTGTGGGGTTGCAGTGCTGTTGGGAAGGAAGATAAAGGTCACCAGGATCAGTAAATGATGATAAATTTAGACTGATATGATCAATATTTATTGAGCTACACATACAGAAGTAGTGTCTCTCAGTATGGCGTCGGGCCGCCGTGTTTGCTAACACCACATGCCAGACATGTATATATATATAATAATTTTATGCTTTGCGAGATAAGAAACATGAAACATATGAATTATGAAGCTTCCTCTTCTACCATTTCATACAGTTTTTTTTTCCTTCGCGTTATATGTGTGCAGAGAATTGTGGGTAACTGAGATCAACAAAGGATATATCAGTTGCATCCTCAAAATCACTCAAAATGTAGGCTGCATTTCTAGGCTGTATCCGAAGGGTCCCTCACTTTGGAACAGGCTTCCACTTCGTCTGCAGCCTAGGCTTTGGAGCACAGCTGCTGATGGTCGGGGAGCTTCTACAAACTATGATCATCAGTATTGCGGTTGTCAGTGAAGAAGACGATGGGGAAAGGTTACGCTTGAATGCTCTTTTATTTAACAGGCAGCAAGGGGTGACATGCTGGGTGGGTCACCTCTAGCCAGACTGGTGCTTCTTCATGTACTCCACTTTAATAAGCCTTAACTTAATCTGTCTGTACAGCCGGACTGCTGCACTCAGCACGGTAATATACATATACAATGTCCCCACAATGTAAGGTTTACAGGTATTGTGTCTGTAAGGGATTATGTATGTGTGTGTACTGTGTGTAATGTGGTCATGCTCTGTGCACTGTGAATTAATGTAACCAAAGACAGATTCCTTGTATGTGTACCTGGTCAATAAAGCTTGGTTCTGATTCTGAGTCTGATACACTCCCCATATATGGTAGACCAACCAACAATTAAACAGAGTCACTGAACATATTATTGGAGATGTTGAGGTTTAGTGGATCTGCATGTTCAGATGTGACTGTACCCTGCTCTAGGGCCCAGTGACGGATGGATAGATAGATAGATGTTGCCCTCTGGTGGCTAAAAACGAACATGCATCAAAACAAATACAATCAGACAGTGAGGACGTTCTCCAGTCCGTCTCCCGTGCATTTCTTCCTGTAGGACTATGTAGCCCTTACAGTATTATAGTGCTAAAAAAAGAAATATGATATGTGTTTAAATGAAAAAACTATTCAGGTTAAATCCATGTGCATATGGGCGTGAATATGTCTGTAATGAGCTGAATATAAAACACCATGGGTAACTTAAATTCATCTACATTAATATATTTCTAATTTGATTGTGTTTTTTTCTTTAGGAGAGAATGTGCTTTTAACTGTGGGACTTCGAGTTTAATAGTGTTATAGTGTAAATAGTGTTTACCACAAAAAAGAACAAAAACCTGAAAAAGGAAAAAAGAGTCAGAAAATGAAAAAAAAACGGAAAAAAAACAAAAAAACTGAAAAAGGAAAAAGAACAAAAGTCGGAAAAAGAAAAAAGAACGGAAAACGAAAAATAGGTGCGCGCGCAACGAGGTAAGAAGTCGTGCAGCTCACGGTTGTGGTAACTGGATATACAGAGACCTTTGCGAGCGAATTTGAGGCTGAGGCGGCATTAAAGAGCCCACAATTCACTCGGTTTAGCAGACAGTTCGGTTGCAGGACCAAGAAATGGAGGTCCAACACCGTGAAGAACGAGGTTGAGGTAGTTTAGACTGTGTTATTCGACGAGCAGGCTAGTAGCCTTGATGGCTAGCCCTGTTAGCTTCGGACTAACGGACTTTCTGGACGCTGAGACGTTGTGCGGATGCCTGTAAACACGGACCTCTTTGCTTCAACATTGGGGAAATCGCCTTTCCCTGCTTTTAAGCTCTGTCAGCGGAACAGTGAGTTTTCTTCCTCCTCCCAACTTTCATAACGAAGCTCCCTCAGCACTTAACCTTGTTTAATTCCCTGGACTCATATATACCTAGCCTGGACACTGTCAGCACATCCGTGTATTGGTGCCTGGGGGGTTTAGATAGCTGAAGCCAGTATGTGGAAAAGACTGAAGCCCATGGGAGGAAAAAGACTAGAAGAGGAGGAAAGCTGGAAGAGACAGAGGTGATGTAATGTGGTGAATGAAAACCTTTTCTGTTGTGCAGTAATAGTTACCGTCAGATGCTCAGTTAGCCAGCTCAATAATGTTTCTACAAGAAAGACTCAGGCCTCAAAGTTCCATCACTCACAAGGACATGCACATCCACAAAATTAATACTTACTAGTGCAGATTTTCTTATTAGAGATTCTGTTTTTACCACAATTACTTTTATTTACCGGACTTCAAAGGAAAAGTAACTTTCTTGTACATCAAAGTTACAGTGTTAATGCAATTTCATAGGTACGACAGTGGTTTTAGGGTATAACTGTGGAGCTTAGGTGAGTTTTTAACTAATATTTACCAAACAAAACAATAAGATAGAAAGCCTTGAGTCAAGACAGCGTGTGTGGAGTCAATACAACTGTAATGGAGACCTTCACCCTTTCTGAGAATGAAGGACGCTAGGTTTAGTAAAGCCAACTCCTGTCATGTGGGGTTGAGCTGATTCATAACAAATCCCATACACTGCATGGACATTGGTCCAATGGTTATTGGTTTCTCCAAGACACATAACACAGGCCTTTCAGATCCTCATATTCAGATCTGAGGGCAGCATCAGCCATTAAACGCAGTCATTAGAGACCAGTAATTAGGTAGTTCATTAGGATCCAGTGGACTGACTGTGACTGGTAGGTGCTGCCCTCTGCTGGCTATAAATGACCATATACCTGAACAGACTATAAACACTTTCTCAGATCATGTGTACATCCCTTTTCTTCTTCTTCTTCAAGTGCTCCACTGTACAAGCCTCTGGGGGCAGGGTTATGATCTCGGGGGGGCTTCAATTGGTCAGGTCAAGGCTCAGCAACATTATGTGGTTAATAAAATGCTGACCACCTGAATGTGCTGAAGTACATTAAGTATTAGAAGGAAAGTGTTATATTTTATACATATTATCGCTGTAGACCATGTATAATGATATCTACAACATGGTAACTTTCATGAGAAGGATAAAAAGATTCAGTGAAAGTTAAAACGAAAGTTATTTTGGGCCATTTCTGTAGGCCTGTCCATCATGAAACTAAAGAGCAGCTTAGTGAATTCTGAAACAAGAGCAAATATGTCTTATAAACTGTAATTCATGTTATAAAGAGATTAACGTTTCTCTTTGATCACATTTATATGAACGTAGAGAATGAGGCTGATGTTTTAGCCCTGCTGTTACTGACGTTGTGCTCTAGATGGCAGTAGAGGCGTTCTGACTCAGACCAGTGGGGGTATTATCCAAAGCAAGATTTCTCAGTTAGCCAGGTAACGTAAACCCAAAGCTAAGGACTATCCAGTAGGAAAGTCCCTCAGCTCTTTTCCTATTGGACAGGCTTGACTTTGGGCTTAAGCTGCCTGGCTAACCGAACGTTCCTGCATTGTGGGAAAACCCCTGTACAATGTCAATGACATGAATGTGAATATTTAACACTGAAGTAATACATATTCACTAACAGCTGATCTGAAGCCATCCAGTGCTGCTCTTGAATATTTCAGGAGTACATGGTGTTTCAGTCCTTATGAGTAAATAGCATTAGACAAAAAAAGGGAGTCATGAGATGCAGTGTAGATGAAGAGATGAGTTCAGTGTCACATAAAGGCCTTCAGTCTCACGACCCTGTTATCAGAAGAAACATCTGAGCGGTTTAAAGCTACTGTTTACTTTAGTGCAGCAAATTTCACTAAAAGCCTTTACAAGTATTTATTAATGATGATGAAAATAATAATAATACTAACAACAACAACAATAATAATAATAATAATAAAATCTATTATTATTATTTATTATCATACGCAGCATCTTGCTGAGAGGTTTCATCTCACAGGGTCAGTAAAGGAAGTGGGCATGACTTCAGTTGCTATTTAAGATGTAGTTGAAGACAAAGCACACAGAGTCAGACGAGGGACAGGGTTTCGGTTTCAGTACCTCTGAGATCTGTCTGAGTTGGCGTGTATCTGAACCTGAACTCAGGATGAAGATCCTCCTCATCTTCAGCCTCTTCCTGGTTTCAGGTAAGGAGATGAACTTCTACATGATCATCACTATCAGCAGTGTCTAATGAAGACTTTACTCAGATGGACATTTGTCCTCTTTTAGTAGGTGGAGGAGAATCCAGGACAGTGACGGGATATCCAGGAGGAGGAGTCCTCATCAAGTGTAGATATGAGAGGAGATACACAGCAAACCCAAAATTCATCTGTAGGGGTTCATGGTCGATCTGTGCTCATCAAATCAGCACAGGACATGAAAATGAGTGGACTAATACAGGAAGGTTCTCACTGTTTGATAACACCAGCTCTGCAGAGTTCTGGGTGATGTTCAGAGACCTCACTGTACAGGATTCTGGAATGTACCAGTGTGGAGTAGATATACTTGCTTTATCCGACATCTTAACACCAGTGGAACTGACTGTAACAGAAGGTGAGTATGCACCCCTACCACTGTATCCCAGACCATTAGCATTAGCTAGCATTAGTGAAAGTGGATGCAGAATTCCCATTCAGATCAAACAGCAGGAACTGTGTTACAAAGAGTTTGAAGCCACTTGTTTATTCTAACCTTGAAATTACCGTTCAGACAGACCAAGAGAATTGGTCCACAGGTTCTTGGTAGCCATTTCAGGGACAGTTGTGGGCTGGGCATTAAAGGGGACCGGCCTTGTGATCAGAAGGTCACCAGTGTGATTACCTGAACAGACAGCACATGACTGAAGTGCCCTCGAGCAAGGCAGCTAACCCCCAACTGCTCCCCAGGTGCCATGGACAAGGCTGCCCACCACTCCAGGCTCTGCCCCCTAGTGTGTGGGTGTTTGACTGCACGGATGGGTTAAATGCGGACGTTGAATTCCTTAAAATTGGCAAAATGGTCCTAATTTAATCTAAAGGTTAAGAAAGCTATTTCATCTTTCTGTGGAGGTTTTTAAGGTGGACTGTATAATTCCATGAGTGCTCTTTGATATCTTGATGACTTTTATTCTAAAGTAAAGCATTAAGATAAACAGAGGGTGAACCTTCTATGAGTAGCCGTGTCTAAACTTCTTTGACTGGTTGTGTATATCCTGATAAACTATAGTAAAGCATTAATAATGACATGTACACACGTCTTCAGCTGTATGTGTTTCAACACAGCTATGAACCCACATCAGTTCACTGACCATATAACCAACCACATCCTGAACATACCACCCTGTAATCACTCCATCTTGATGGTCTACTACAGATTATTACACAGTACACACTATAAACATCAGCTCATATACTGTCAGCTTAATCACTGTGTGTTACAGACTCCTGATTTAGGATTCTCTCTCTCCATCAGCAGCCCTTCCAGTCTGC
>JAVGWN010002260.1:0-11311 GCA_034552555.1 Semaprochilodus insignis
GCATTACATTATACTGTTTCCTTATAATTGTGTGAGAATGGATAAGACTACCTATTCTCCCATGTGCATGCTTCATTTATGTATTATCTTTAAATTTGTGTTCTTTAATTGCCCAGGGTACTGCAGGCCCCCTCCATCTATTTATATTTGGTAGGAGTTGCATTAGCTGCTTTTGTGGGATGCTGGATACATTATCTTGATCATAAGAGACTCAGTGAAGCACAAACACTCAACACTAAAAGAAAGCATGTGAGGACATGGGCAGGCTGGGTCTGTGCTCTGTTCTCAACCATATGATGTCACTGGGTCATTTAAAAAGCAGGGAGTAATAAAAGATACTGTTCAGGGTCTAGCAGAATACAGGACACAGCAGAACACTAGCTTGAGCGGAGCTGAAATGATGTGGGATGGTAACATGGACCCGCGGCTGCAGGGGGCCTCTGCTAGAGGGAGATATGTTCCCATGGCTGCAGTTCCTCATGACCCTCGTCTCATGCTTCCTCCTCAGGAGATCCACCGACGCTACGAGGGAGCACCGGAATCTGCCAAAACCAAAGCCCTGCAGACGGTCATTGAGATGAAGGCAAGTGTTTGTGTGTGTATGACAGAAAACAAGCGTCTTTTCCATCCCCAGGTTGAAATCAGTCAGGCAGAAGCTCCTTCTTTAATGTGTAGGGTGCATGGTATTGATGCATGATATGAAATGCAGTAAAGGTGCTGGACATGATCATGGCTAAATGAGAAGCAGTACGTTATGTTTAAAGCAATCTGCTTGTAGATGTGATGCAAAATCTTGTTTTTCCTGTGTAAGAAAATCTCACTAGTCTGTTCTTTAAGCAAATGTCAGTTAAGAAGAACGTTTTGTGGTACTGTAAGGCTGACCATGGACACCGTGTCACTGAAGTGAAGCACTGCCCTTATGAAGCATCAATAAATATTTAAGGGTGGTGCCCTCTCGTGGAGAGTTTGTAGCCTGCGATGTGAAAAACCCATGAGGTGAATCAGTCTAAAATACAGCCAAGACTCCCTGAACAGTTTGTTATACTAATGTTGAAAGTCATGCTCCAAACACAAATGAAGAGATACATTTTTATTTCCAATACAGTCATACAAAATTAATAAATAAACATGTAATTCCTTAAAAAGCCCTGTAAACTTCCTTGCAGGTTTGTTGTAACAGTAGCCATCACTGCTTCATCCGTTTTACCATGTATTTTGCAATAACACATGTCATTTTCACAAGGTGATGGTTCAGGATAGTCATTTATAAGCTGAGCACATGGTTGTTTTTTTTGTAACTGTCTGTTTAGCTGGATGGGAAAGCGAAGGAAAGCTGAGCGTGTGAGATGATCTAGAATTGTTGTCATTGCAGTAATGGTATCATGGATGTAGCTGAAAGGCTTAAACGTTTTTGATATGGAGCTCTGAGGCTGGCATGTCTAACAACCACTAGAACTCAGTAGTAGTCACCCAAATGACCCAAATTGTTTCTGAACAATAGGTCACTTAAACTTCTTTCAACCTACTCATACTGAATCCAGGCATTCATTAGGATCAGGCAGACTTGGTGGTGTGGTTTAGAGCGCAGTATAACTTGATGTGAGTTATGAAAAATGCACAAAACCGCAGGTAGTCATATTAGACAAGGAATGCCCATCTTAAATCAGTAGATGTTGGAACATGTTGTGATACATACACCACCTTGATGACAACCATGATGCAAATTAAGAGTAAATTAAGAGTGATTTGATAGAGTTAGATTTGGGCTACTGGAGTGACTTGAGAGAAGCAATATTCTTTTAACATTGCAGAAATAAAAATATGATTTACAGTGTAGCCCTTTTGCTGTGTTTTGTTCCTGCTTTGTTCTGGAATGGTTTTCCCCTTTTTTATGTCTTACTCCAATGCCTTTTTCTCCATTCTCCACTCGAAAAGGACTCCAAAATCAGTTCCTTAGAGCGCAGTCTGAGAGATCTGGAAGAGGAGATTCAAATGCTGAAGTCAAACGGAGCTCTGAGCACAGAGGAAAGGGAGGAGGAGATGAAGCAGATGGAGGTGTACCGCAGTCACTCGAAGTTCATGAAGAACAAGGTACTTACATAATGCTTAGGCATGTTTGGCTAGAGGTTTATAATGTATTGCTGTCACCACTAACAGTCTAACCTAACCAGTGTTTTCTTATTCGTGTGTTTGTTGCTAATAATGCTCTTTTTCAGTTTTGTGCGATGTATGACAGTGTCTTACATTTCTTGGTCTGTGCCTCCACGTGATCAATCAAATGAGCTTTTTAACAAGCACCTCTGTTTTCTTTTTGGTGCATGAGTAGGAGATTGGCAGCTTCTCCTGCATGGTGAATGCTGATTGGTCTGCACATGTCATTCATGTCAAGAATTGACCATGTGATCTGCATGGTGACTGGCGATTGGCTATGGAGTGACCGCCTGCTGAGCTTTGGAATGCTGTTTTGGTGGTTTGTTGCAGTAACAGCGCCCTCTCCTGACAGGTTGAGCAGCTGAAGGAGGAGCTGTCTCACAGTGAGGCCCAGGGCGAGGAGCTGAGAAAGCGTGCGGCTGAGCTGCAGCAGGAGGTCTCTGCAGTAAGACACCCAGAGAGCCAGCCTAGTGCATATACAGCTCTGCTTTCCTCACCAGAGAGAGAACAAGGCACCATTGAGCCTCTCTGTATCATAAAGGCTTACATGCCTTTAGAACAGTCAACGTGTCTGTAAAAGGGCATATACAATTCTCATGCTGGGTACTTCTTCTATAGTATTACCAATGAATATCCCTTTATATCCTGAATGCTGACATGGCATTAGAACAGTACAAGGTGTACTGTAATCACTCTACAGTACTGTGCAAAAGTCATAGACCACCTTCCATTTAATTTCTAGTTAGGGCTGGGCGATATAGCCAAAAATGTTATCACAATATTTTTTTTCGTGTCACTCAATATCGGTAATTATCACAATGTCAAACCATCATTTATTCAAGTTTGTAAGCTGATTGTTGTTTGAGTGAAAGTTCACAAAATCAAATGATTAATTGTTATCTTAAACTATTCCTTATGGTCAGAGCATCACCAACCAGCTGGGCATTTCACAGATCTGTCATGGCAGAAAGGCAGTTTCCCAGGTTGGCTGTTTTTACCAGCCATCAGATTATTTTTAGCTGTCTGGTGAGCATTGCTACATGTACTAGGCGATCCTTTTACAGGTGTTTAAACTGTCTAGTTTCTCAGCACCTTAAGCTTCAGCACGAATAGCGAACATTAGTGGGCTCATACGTCAGTGATGGCTCACACCGACACTGTCATATCACCCCGTTACATCCATGTCACAGCATATCACAGTATTCAACCACAAGGTAGCAGATACTTGGATTTCTCTGTAATGTCCTAGTGGTTTTAGGGGTGGACGAGCTGCAATATACCCGGACCTGTCAGTGTAAGAGAGACCTTGGAGCATTAACTGCAGCATGATTCTCCCACACCAGGCATACAGTATCCTCCTTTTAAGCTTCTTTAAACTGTAATCAGTGCTTTTTTTGCCTGATTTGGTTGCTGTAGTTCACTACAGTAACATCAGTTTGGCTGTGCTGTGTGTGTGTGACAGTGCCGGGTTATGTTAGGCAGCTGCTAAAAACAGTTAGCCTGGGAAGCTAACTTTCTCCTAACCTCTTTTGCCACACGATTCAGCATCATGTCTACTTTTGTTTAAATCAGTGCAGTAACTGCATCAACCTAATTTCTCCTTTCCTTTCTGTTACTGGGAATACACTAATACTCATATATGACTGTCTGTAAATGAGTCTGTAACATAAAGAGTTCTTCAGCTGTATCTGTGGGGAGCAGAAGTGGTTTAGCGCTACTGAAGTTTGCTAGGATTAGAGTGAATTTGTTCGAGGCCATTACAGTTACATACCACTTGTTCTTTACTTTTGGCCACAAGTGAATGTACTGTCACTCGCTCCACTAAAACCACATATTCTCCGAGCTCTCTCTCTTTCCCTCTCTGGCTTTCTTGTGGCATCATGTCGAAAAACTCAAGTGTGCCCTCTGGTGGCAACTACCAAGTAGTAGCACTATTCTCACAGTAGAAATTGCCACCAGGGCTCGGTAGTGAACATTTATTGTGCCTTTGTTATACTTTTATTGAGGAAAGGTTATATTGCGATAATTATTGTTGTCGTTTTACCGCCTAGACCTATTTCTAGTTTAAGCAGCCATGAAGTACAAGTTATTCACTTATTTGGAGTAAAGATGGTTCACGATTCGATTACCCAAATTTTAAAAATCTGCACTAGATACTGTTTGGGATTAATCATCTAAAGTATTCTCATTAAGTCACTCGGCAAGGTCTCATGCTATTTGGAGCCATGTCCATGTAACATGGTTTGGTGGCATGGTTTTAGTCCCCCTAAGTTTTTCACATGCTGCTGGCTAACAGCTCTAAAGTAGTAGATGCTATCGCCTTATTTGTAAAGATATCCAGCTGTAGTGTTAAGGAGAGACTATAGATATTTGTTTTTATATCTGACACATTTTTATGCTAAAGAACTTATGAAAAGGCATGTTTGTGAAAGGGCCAAGTGAGAATGAGATGCGTACTGAATTGCAGTACCAGAGAAAAAATATACATGAAGTAAAAATGGCACATTTGTTCATTTATGATTTGCTGTCTGATTAAGAAGAACCAGAGAAATAAAATCAAACTATCTATACCATATTTAATTTCATAGAGTCATATTATTTTGCATCACAGTGTGTTTGATTGCATTCTGTTTAATAAAATTGTGTCGAAGCGAAAGGGATTGCAGTAGGAGTGAATTGTATCATACTTCATAAGTAGTTACTTCATATGTATCTTGTACTGGATTGTTGGCAGTGCATCAAGATGTATATCACGTTGGCCTCAATGATAGAGATGCCGATTCCTAATCAAGAGATATTTCTTAGAAAGATTATATATAAGAGATCATAACTGGGCAAAAGTACACAAAAATAAAGAAAACTGAATGAAAAAACAGGAGTTTCCAAATCTGGAATTCAAATGGAACCATCAAATTATCAGCCATGCAAGACCTGGTAGACACCCAATACTGTTCACTTCAGATAACGTCACTGCCCCAGTTCTGGAGCCCTCACTGAGAGAGTCCAGACCTCAACATCATTCATTGTGTTTTGGATCTATTTGGATAATAAAAAACGTAAATTCAACAAATTTCTAAGACTGAACTGGGGGGGGGGGGGATATTCCTGCAGAATTCTTTGAGAAACTGAAAGTGAGTTTCCTGAAAAGAATAGAAGCTGTAATAAAGGTAAAGGGTGGACATTCTAAATACTGCAGTATGCGTATTTTGTATTTAGATGTTGAGTCTTAATGTTTTCTTTTTTCCCCTAATCCTGAAAAATAACATGTGGTTAAGGACTGTTTGTGTGGAAACTGAATGAAGAGTGGTCTGTGACATTGCACAGTACAGTACATCCTAAATGGACATGCAGGCGGACATTCCTTTAGGACAGTTTACCTGCCTGGAAAACAGTGCTCTGGTGCCAGATGACAGAAGTCAGTGGATCGAGGTGCACAGTTCCTATTCTGTATATTTATACTGTAGTGCATGTTATCCAAGCCAGAGCATCCTACAGTGTCAAACATAAACTGCCCATTTGTTCAAGGTGCAGAACTTTGAAGCTATGGCATGATACTTAACCAGAGAAGTTCTCCAGGCCAATCGGTCAATTTATGCCTATGCTTTTAGCCCTTTCTGACCTCTCTAAATCTTCAATGAAGTCATGGGAACAGTAGAGGAGGACAGATGAAAACAACCAGTCGCAGCACTGACAGTATGATCAATGGGCTCTGTGGGCAAAGGTGAGGTACAGTGGAAAAATACTGGAGGTGTAGGGACGGAACTGATTAAAAATTCCAGCTATCACTCCCAGTGCCTTATCAGTGGTTGTCTGCTGCAACAATAGCAGGATCTGGGCTGAGGAGGCGGTGGCGCAGGCTAAATCAGTGAAGTCATTGGGTTTCTCTCGTTCTCCCTCTGATCAGGAAAGCAGCGTTGCCCGCTGCTGTGCAAAGAGGTCCGACGCCACGCTAGACTCCCCAGCACTTTATTTTTTTGTCCTTCTTATCTTCCTTGCCTTTCTTGCTTTTCCTCTCTCAGTGTCCTGCCCCTCTCTGCTGGAGTTATATAGTGCTGGATGGAGTAGAGCTGTGAGCACTAATATCCAGCCGTTTTTTAATTGCTCCCTCTTCTTCCTCTGCCTCTCTTCCTTTCTTGTCTATTGTAATCTAGCACACTTTTTCCCCCAGGGTGACTGCTGGTAGAATCACAGCTAGAGCCTCTGCTAACCTGCTGCTCTCTACCATGCATGTTTGAATTGTATTGAAATATGCCTGTCTTTATGTGTATTATGGAGAAAAAACAATAATAGTAAATATTTATCTATTTGTTTATTTTATTTTTGAATGAATGAATGACTGTCGGAGTGAGTTAAACTCTTGACCAAAGTTAAAGGCGAATTATTACCAGTAAGCAAACTGATAGAGTTTGTTGTGGAGTGTGTCATTCTAGAGAAACCTGCAGAGTCAGAATTATTAATGGTGGTGATGGAAGTCAGACATGTGGAGAGTACATCAAAGAAAGTGTATAAATGAGACGTTTATGATAATGCTGCCTGAAACCTGAGACAATATTGCTTTGTGGTAAAATGCATGTTTTAAAATGTAGCACATTTTATTTATTACTATTTTGCAATTACATGTTACAGTTACTGCTATTTTTAGCAGTACAAATAATAACCTAGACATGTAGTTTCACTGGCTGTTTTGGATGGTAAATAAAATGGCTTGGTTTGAGTTGTAGATTGAGTTGACCCCTAGTTAGTGTCACAGGCATTAGGAAAAAAATTTGAGTCTTCAGGTTTCTCTACACTAAATAATTTCACACCAAACTATTGTCTTGATGGTTTCCTCTAGAAGTATTGATAAATCAATGGAATTCTTTATTTTAAGTGCAGCATTTCAACACAAATCAGGGCAGTGTCTATGAATGTGTGGCATGGTCTGCAGCCGTTACTGGTATAAACAGCATACATTATGTTTTGTTTAGTGTATTACATGTGCTTTCTCCCTTTGTGGAAGTGTAGTGATCCTAAACGTGGACTTATTAGAACGTTCTGTTCAGTGCAGTGCTTAAAATTGTACTTCCAGCGTGAGACAGTTAGATATCAGATTGCCTCCAGCTCCCCAATGAAACACCCAAGTGTATCAGAACAGACTTTTGGGAGCACTTATTAAATCAGTGTGCTTTAGAATGATCTCCATATTTGATTTATTACCAGCAATTATACAGTGCAGTCTGTAAGTAAATGGAGAGTCACATGAAAGTCAGCTTTACTGTCATTTTCTGTCATTACAGGGAGTGATGGCTCTGTATTCCAACTCATTTGATCTGAAATGAAATTGACTGTAAACTTAAATTGCTGATTGTAAACTTTGACTTAAGGATGTGTGTGGGTTTAACCTTTTACAGGTTTGACCCTATGTGTGACTTTGTTGAGCTACTGGCGAGCAATGTGGGGTGAAGGGGGAGGGACAAGAACCCCATGACGTGGTTCATCTTATCAAGCAATCTTGTCCAAAAGTTCAGTTTATTTCAGGTTTTGTGAATCTTTACAGAACTATTTACTTTGAAATATAATGCATTGACATTATTAAAGGAAGACATGGATAGTTCACCTGAGGGCTGAAATAGCATTGTTTGGCTACTGTGGAAAGGGGTTTGCCCAAGATGCGAGCAACAGACTAGTTCCTACGAACTTAACGGCGAGGTTTCCTTAATAATTCATTCAAAGCCTGAGAGATGAGATGACAAAGAGAAACATGCACCAGAGTGATGAAAAGAGGAATGTGTGTAGAGAAAGAGGAATTGCTGGTAATGTAGAGCACATAAACTTGTCTGTGCAACAAAGTGACTTGGACATGCTGCTAGTGACGTGATCATTTCTCCTTAATGGTAATGGGGCGGCTAGTGGTTGCAGGATGATTTGTTTTTAAATGAACAGAAGCATCTTAACTACGCAGATCCGACCAGATGCCTCAGTTAAAAACAGTGGATGCTGCACTATTTTGCAGTAAGATGATAGCCATGTTCATGACAAAATGAGTTTTTCAGGTCACAGTGAATAGAATTTAGTTAATACAGCACTTAGAGCAGAAAACTCTTGAAACAAGCTAGAACTAGAAATACCAGCTTTGCCTTCTCAGATTCAAGTCATTATAGTCGACCTTTGCGTCATTATTGCTTCTTCTGGTCTGTTTACTAAGCTAATACTGACCAACTACTCTCTGCCGGTTAGCAGCACGGTTTACCATTTAGAAATGGTTGTTGATCGAAGCTTTCATTTTGTGGTGACCATGTTGTGACCAAATTGAACTCATTTGGTTGTTTTGGGTTTGACATTATGCAGGAGGTGGTGGCACAGTATCGGGATAAACTTAGAACCAATCAGTGAACATTTACGTCATTCTGCTGAATGGTTCTGTGGCTGGTTTTTAAGTTCCGTGTTGAACGGTGTCTAGCCTGAAATGCCACTGGAATGGTTACTCTCCGTGCTCCTGCAGTGGAAAACAGGCTGTTTCATTTCAAATCCAGTGCTGTGATACAGAGCCAAAACAGCGAAAAACTCAGCAACTACTTGTAGGTTCTGCTGTCTGAGTGTATGCATTTGGAGAGTTGTTTGTTTATTAAGGAGAGCATGAAAACCTGCACTTTGTTCTTCATCATGTAGCATTCCTTGTTCTTTGCACAACATAAGCTTACCTAATGTTTACGTTCAACAGATAGACCAGGTGAAGCAGGACCTCTCCAGAAAGGACACTGAACTTCTGGGCCTGCAGACCAAACTGGAGACACTCACCAATCAGTTCTCAGACAGCAAGCAACACATTGAAGTCCTCAAAGAGTCTCTAACTGCCAAAGAACAGCGAGCTGCCATTCTACAGACTGAGGTGAACCATACAAAACTGTACTCGTTTATCAGTGATCAAACAGCATGCTGTTGTCTGACAAGATTCATTCATATGGCCCATGTAAAACCTTTATAATGTAGCGAAAAGATAAATAACTGCACAACTGTTGTAAACAGAGACACAAGCAGTACAAATAGACACTGTTGGTTACAACACTAGGGGGCACTGTTGCATCAAACGAAAAGTCATAGCCTAACATGGACATTTGGATGAATAATTTCATATTTCACTTGTTTGACATGCAATAAATACCTTAAGTCGCTTTTGGAGTGAATGGGTCTTTCTGTCAGAAACTTAGCAAGGCAAGATTTTTGCCCAGTCATTTATAATGCCAGCCAAGGGAAATGAAGATTCAAATTAAAATCCAGAAAACTTTATATATATATGTCTGTGAAAGGACTGTGTGTATCTGTATATAGACGAGTGTTTTTATTATTTTATTTTATTTTATTATTATTTTTTGCATTTTAAGTTTTGGTCTGTGCTCAAATGTGTCAAAAATCAACACAAAAGCCCTTTTTAACATATAATTGACATGCGTTTGTCACAGAAAAAAGAAACAAAATAATTTGACAATATGATGTATGTTTGTGGGTGATGATGTTGTTTCAAAATTATCATTATATTACTTCATATTTGTTGTTATAAGCGTTGTCATTGTTGTATGTTATGTTATATTTAAGCCCTGAGTATAATTAAAACATTTGGACTGTATGGCAGTACAAGCAGTGGTACTACACAATGCACAGAATTACGTTTTACTGGATTAGTGCCACGGTGGCTGTGTATATTGAGTGTGTTTGAGTTGTTCACAGTTGTGTGTCTGTGTGATCAGGTGGATGCTCTGCGTTTGCGTCTGGAGGAGAAGGAGGCCATGCTAAACAAGAAGACTAAGCAGATCCAAGAGATGTCTGAAGAGAAAGGCACACTTAATGGAGAAATTCACGACCTGAAAGACATGCTTGATGTCAAGGAGCGCAAAGTCACTGTGCTTCAGAAGAAGGTAAAGGAGACACATGCATACATACGTGCTTGGAGAGATTTCCTCTTCTCACCTATAGATGGCAATGTTAAATCACAGTTTCCAGTGTTCTGTGTCAGCAGACTTATAGCCATCACTGTACATGTGATTCCTAAAAGTAGGGAAAAGTTGTATTTTTGATGGCGAGGGGCTCTCCTTTTCTCAGAAATGACAGTCGCCCGGGCCCATTATAGGTCTGACTTTAAATGGCCCGTGTCATGGAAAACTGAATTTCCCTAGGTTGAAAATAAGATGAGTTTTAACTAGTATGTAAACATTGTTAAACTTTCAAAACAACCGTTCCCTCTTCAGTCCAGTCCATATGAACTCATTCGTTTTTGTGATGTCACAAGAACAAACTCATCTACATTTATTTACCTGTCTGGCTTATAACAGTTTGGACGCGGCTATTCATTTTTGGGTTCTAAGAAATGTTTCAGTACTTTTGGAGTAGAGGCACTATACAAGGCAGGCAATCAGACCAGAGCTTATTTACATGTAACAGTCTTAAAGACACAGTCATAATCACAGCCTGTTTAATTCTAATGGATAAGAGAGGTTGGCAAATGATGTTGTAAAATAAATTATGGTCATTTATGGTGCAGAAATCCATAAAGTAAAAATTATATAAAATATAAAATCAAGACAAATGTAGGCTATTAACAGTTTTAACTTGACTACACTGTTTTTATAGAGGTACAGTTACTATTTTCAGTGTATGATTTGCTGGCTTTTACATGTGCTGTAAGTTGTTCAAGTTTTAAAGCTACGGTATATGTCCAAAAGTTTGTAGACACCTTCTCATTCAACATATCTGAAATCAAGGGTGTTAATAGGTGGTTTGTCTCCCTTTGCAGCAGTAGCAGACCCTACTCTTTTGGTAGGGCTTTACACTAGATTCAGTTCAATTCACTTTAATTCAAATCAACCGATTGTCTTCAACAAAATATGCAGGCTCATATGTGAATGAAAAGAGGGCTGAGGTTTCACCAATATTGGTGGCAGGGCACTTATGACATAAGTACACATAAGTACAAACTTTTCATTAATTGAGTATTAATAAAAACAGCATACATATAACTTTAAATTGGGTGAGGCAATGTATATCAATGTAAGTGTAATAGTGCTGCATAGATGATATTGCACCTCATCTATATTTGTAGTTTGTAAACTTAAGCAATTTATAATACAGGTTTCCTCTGAATAATATTTTGTGTGTGTGTGTGTGTATATATATATATATATATATA
>JAVGWN010002261.1:0-11311 GCA_034552555.1 Semaprochilodus insignis
AGGAAAAGTAGCTACTGAATAAGAGGTGCCAGAATGTAACTGCTGCATCATTTAAGGTGGAACAGAAAATTTGAAAGAGTGCCTGTTGAATAAGAGGCACCAGAATGTAACTACTGCACCAGTTAAGGTGGAACCGAAAATTTGAGGAGTAGCTACTGAATAAGAGGTGCCAGAATGTAACTGCTGTAGCATTTAAGGTGGAACAGAAAATTTGAAAGAGTACCTTTTGAATAAGAGGCGCCAGAATGTAACTACTACGCCGTTTAAGGTGGAATGGAAAATTCGAGTAAGTCGCTGCTGAATAAGAAGCTAACAACAAGTTGTTAACTGCCCTGCGTTGTTGAAGCTAGAGAAGTGTTGGTCAAAGTCCAAAGAAGACCATGCGCAGTTCTTCAGTTCCAAGGAAGACTATTAAAACCCACCATATCCAAAACAAACACAGCACTGAAAAGCTTCACTGAGTCCCAGAAGATGTGGGACGTCCGCCTCTAAAAGCTCCCTTACAGTAAATGGTTATGAACACGCTGCCTGATATCTGAGATAAGGCTTTAGCCTGAATTTATATTCATGGTGGAGGGATACATACAGGGTGTTATGAGGCAAAATAGTCCCTGAAGAAAACTCATTATTTCAGATTTAGCCTTGTGTCTTTAAAGAACCTTCAATGGAGAAGAACCACTTAACCATTCAAATGGTTCTTTTAGGTGTCACAGAGCTGTACCTTTGGAGAACCTTTTCTGACTCCCTAAAGAACTTTCCATTAAATACTTCCTATCGGAAAACCACAGTAAAAGGTTCTGTATAGAACCATATATAACATATCAATCTGAAGAACCATGCAAACAATCATTTAATCATGCAAATGTGTCAACACAGAACCCTTGAAGACCCATCTGCTCTAAATGGGAATGGAATTCTGCTCTGGTTCTCCTAGAACTGTAGCATTTTTAGGAGCGTACACCCTTAAAAGTGGTTCTTTTAGGGTTCTTTAGTGAGGGGGCTTTTTACAATAGGTGCCATAGAACCATTTAAAGAACCATATGTTGTTTTAGAAAGTACAGAACCAGAATCCACTGTGGCACCTCTTGTTTGTCCCAGGCCTTTGGAGAACTATTATTGGGTCCCTAAAGAACTTTTCCATGAATGTCTCTTTGGAGAACCAATTATAAAAACCTTTTTAAAGTTCCCGTAATGTAAAAAAACCCGTATATTTTCCTATGAACGTACATGTGGCCAAGAACCATTCAAGAACCTTTATTTTTGTTAGAGTACAATGCGTTTAAAGAACAGCATGATGTTCTATAAAGGATGGTTACGTCGGGGGTTCTTTAGACCTCTAACAGGTTCTTCACGTGCACAAGTCTCTTTTTCAAGGGAACCTTACTCACAGAACCCATAATAATACCTTTACTGAAGAACCCTTGAAGAGCCTCTTCTTTTTCCTTCTTCTTCTTCTTAAAAATGAAGGTTCTAAAAGGATTCTTGACTGGGATTGGTTCTAGGAAAGTTGCCTCAGAAAGGTTTATAACACTCGGGCACTGGACTACACTGCAAAAAACGGTTCTTTAAAGTGTTATCCATTGACGGGTTCTCAATGGCATCTCCGCACAGAACCCAATTATTGTTTAGCGACATGAGAAACGACAGCAGGCCGTGAATGAATGAACATGTTCTTTATTAATACGTATAAAAAGCACTTTATAATATTTACACAATACTGTTATGGACTGCCGGCCTGTTCAGGGTACTTCCTGCCGTATGCCCAGTGAACGCTGGGATTGGCACCATGACCCCCCACCAGGCAGAAGGAAAAGTGGTTTAAAAGATGAATGAATTAATATTACACAATATCTAACCATACAGTAACAATATACACATCTTTTATCGACATGTATGTTCCGCCTGAGAGAAATCCATAAGGAAAAGTTGGGAAGCAAAGTCGGGAAGTACTTTCAAGTGAATCTGTATGTCAGTTAGAAACAGCTGCATGCTGAACGTCAGTCGCTGAGACACGATTCGTATGATTTTCTCCTGATTTGATTCCAAGGAGCTGCTTTTAGCTGCCCACAGATCAATCAGAGTGTGAAGCAGAGAGGAAACGTTTCCATATCCGTGACAGGAACTAGATGACTGTGTAATATCCTGTCTGCACAACCGCACAGTCCACAATTATGTAATTCTCAGTTTTTCACTCGACCACACTGAACAAACTGTGCGTACATTGTTCTTCAGTACACAGAACTGACATACCGTGGCCCTCAAACACTGTCGTTCCTCCTTCAAATCCAAATCCTGCATTTCCAAAAGAGGTATGGGAAAACAGGCCGATTCCGAAATCCCAAACTGTTACGGAACAGACTATTTCATATTTACACCCCCCCACATTTACATACAACCACAACAGAGCTACAGAACCTAAATGGTGGACTACCTGGGCGTTCCAGGATGGGAAGGGGATGTCGGCACTTTACATTCCCTTCCCAAGGAAAACACAGACGGTACATGGTTGACGTTCGTCTTTAAACCAGGCGGAAGTTGCTTCCTATTTACCAGCTTCTTAATCCAACGTTCCGTTCCACCTTAAATGCTGCAGCTAGAATGTAACTGCAGCCCCATTTAAAGTGGAACCAAAACAAGCTGGAGAGCAGGAACTTCAGCTCCTACATCTTTAACACGATCCCAGACAACTTTAACTTTAACTCTTGGACAGTTTGGAGCAGCTCCGCTCAGCGTTTGACCCTGAAGAGACTGAAGAGAGGAGCAGCTCCACCTTTATTAGCATCACAACCCCAACAGCAGCCTGTAAGTAGCAGCCATGCTGTGTGATTGTATCCGTGTTTGCTGGTTGAAGCAGATCATCTTAAACTGAGAGTTCCATAGTGAGGATCAACTTTAATCTACTGTGTGTTGATGTCCAGATGGAAAGCCAGTAGCCGGTATAGCTAACGTTAGCTACTAGCATTAGCTCCAAGTAACTAGCATAGCTTACTAAATAGTATGAGGGTGGAGCTTATTTACACAGAGGCTCATTTTATTTAGTCTATTTCCACATGGTGCTTCCATGTGACCATCACGGTGGGTGTCTCGCCGTAAACCAGCCAATCAGAGCAGAGCAAATAAACGGAAAACAGCTCGTTTCACTCTAGAACCAGATCATAGGGTGGAAATAGTGTAGAACCACATCTGGCCATACTTTCTACGTGGAACATCAGAGAACAGCTTAAAAATACCGAATAAAAGCTTCTACGGAGCCTAATTTTTTGGAACAATTACAACAAAGTTCTGCGGAACAGAACCCCGCCTTTACCTTCCTTTGTTTACTTTGCCCACAAACCACTGGATTTATCCAGTCATAACAAAATATGTGCACTCAGGCTGAACAATCAAACCATAACTCTTAAGTGCTTTCCTGACATTTTGAAGTATGCATGTTTTCCTGCCGTCTCGGAGGGTTTCTCCACTGGGCTTGTGGAATTTAGCACCAGCATATGAGCAGCCAAGTTCTAGCAGACCAGTTTCCGAAGCTCTGAACAAAGTCCCTTTACCATATAACAACACTAGCATTGTCTACAGGTGCTTCAGCATTCCGTAGTGCAGGTGATTTACAACAAAACAGGTAAGTACCCGGAGCAGAAGAAACAATAAGTGTCCAAAAGTATCTAGACAGCCCATCCAATGATCATATACAGTACTATAGAATAGCACTGACCAATAGAATGGGACGCTCTACTGGGCACAGCTGTACATGAGCCACCATGCCCAATGCCATGAGGGGTATAAAGTCCCGCCCCCCCAACCTTGAGCGGAAGGTGGAAGGAGTTCCTTGTATAGTCAAAGGGTTCTCCTCTACACTTTAAATAAGGTGCCACAAAGGGTTCTTTGAGTGATGCCATAGAAGAACTGTGTCTGACAACAAAAGAGATTTGTGACTGTGAAGATCCTTTCAAAGGTTCAAATAATGTCAAGGTTCTACACCAGGTGGAGGTTCTTAGGAAAGGTTCTTCAACACTCACACATCCCATGCACAAAAAAAAACTGTTCTCCAAGGAACCACCATCTTCTATGGCAAAGAAACCCTATTGTTAGGAGTTGTTAAAGCCTGGTTCTTTAAAGAACTCTTATGAGACTAAAGAGCTTAGAACCTTCTCTGGTACTATTCACTGAAAGGTTCTTTTGAAAGTGGTTCTTTTATGGCACCTTTGTTTCTAACAGACCACCATTGGGCTGTGAGCTCCATCCATCCAGACCTGATCATCTACCATCAGGACCTGACCTCACTAAGGCTCAATCAAATCCTCACAGCAATGTTCAATATCACTAGATGACCTCGCTAATACTCAATGAAACCCTTATGGCAGTGTTCAGACATCTAGGGCAAGGTCCACTGATAGCATTGGGCCTCAAACGGCTGTAATAAATGACAGGATTTCTGGTGTAGATTAGGGGCCCACCTTTAACCCTAGAGAGCCAAAGATCAGCAAGTTCTACGTTCTAACAGATCGGTTCCACCAGCTGCACATAATGTAACAAAGGAGCCTGATAACTTATGCATACACTCCGTATTCCTATACTAAAGCTGCACTATGAAGATTTGAGGATTTAGAGACCCCTCTGGTGGAAAGGTGTAACTGCACACAGTGTGTGGAAGAACATGTTGTAGCATGGGTTGTGCTTAGGCTCTCTGTCCCTGAGCGGATGAATCTGATGATGGAAGGGGAATTCAAAGAGACCTCTGTCTAAACCTGATGAACTTTGGTATCTGTCGTGATGAAACGTGATGAACTTTGGGGCAGTCGTGGGCTGGAGGTGGAGTAGTCATGAGCTGGAGGTTAGGGAGCCAGCCTTGTGACCGGAGGGTTGCTGGTTCGATTCCCTGAACCGACAGTAATGACTGAGGTGCCCTTGAGCAAGGCACTTAACCCCCAACTGCTCCCTGGGCGCTGTGGATAGGGCTGCCCACCGCTCCGGGCAAGTAGGCCCCCTAGTATGCCCCCTAGTGTGTGTATTCACTAGTGTATGTGGGTGTTTCACTTCACAGATGGGTTAAATGCAGAATACAAATTCCTCTGTGTGAAAATCACAAATGGCACAAAATGGCAAAACTCTCTACTCAGAGAATGATTGACCGATTTTGATTTGTCTGGAACTGGAGCTTTTGTCTGATTTATCTGCAGATTATCGAATTATCGACGAATAATTAGTGAAGATCTACAAACATCTACAAGTTCATTATCTACGAGTTATCTTCATCAGTATGAGGTTAATTCTGAGGCCTAACTGTGGTTGGGATCCTATTCATAAGCAGATGTTAAGTTGTTGCTAAAACCACCAGGAACCAAACTGGCTATGTTTAGATCAGATTAGATTAGAACCATTTGTGGGCCAATTTGCGCTTACACGCAGAGCAATTCAACCTCTGCAGTCAACCCATCTGTACACACACACACACACTAGTGGACACAAGGGGGCAATGAGCACACGTGCCCGGGCAGTGCGTAGACCTATCTACGGCGCCCAGAGAGCGGTTGGGGGTTAGGTGCCTTGCTCAAGAGCACTTCAGTCGTGTCAGGGAATCAAACCAGCGACCTTCCAATCACAAGGCACGTTCCCGAACCTCATGCCCACGACTGCCCCATACTTGGGCCAATGCGACCGGTCTGATTCTGATTCTTTATGTCTTTATACATTCGATTGTTTATGTGCACAGTCTCTACTCAACAATCTGATTCCAATCTCAGTTTACATGCACACTACAGCTAATCAGATCCAACAGTTTGTGGGGGTGTAGAATAGCGACAGTCAGAGTGAGAGGAGCAGCAGTGTGAGTTCCTGAGAAACTCCCACCTGTGTTAAGTGTGCTGTACAGTTGGTGTGATGCCTGAACTGTCCTTCATTGACTCACAGACTTGTCTGAACAGCTGGTTACTACATGTTCTACAGCCATCCGTCCTGCTGACTAATTACAAGCCTTTTAAGGTTAGAAGCTGAACTTCATCTTCTCTGCAGACCAGTTTCTGCTCCCACCAAAGGCACATGCGGGGAAAGTCCTTAAATTTTCCGATTTGGAATGCAAAAAGATACCAGAGTTCACATGCCTATAGTTCGTCTATTTAGCGGGTTATTTACAGGATTATCCACCTCGTTCAGTCAGATACATATTCGGAATGCCCTCAATCGGACTAGTATATTCCAATTAAGATGTATACATAGACATATTCTATTCTGAGTGAGCTATTAGCCAGGTAATGAGCCATGGAAACATGACCACTGATAAATACATAACCCCACTAGAAAAGGCTAATTGCTAACGTTGCTAACTTTTCTTTATTTTAGTACAATGCTATAGACCGTATGCTTTAGTTTGATTTCCTCTCCAGATAGGGAGCTAAAACCCAAGTCCAGTGAGGTTCAGAACACTGATTCCGCGTATCGTCTTCTTTCACTTGCTGCCAGTCTGAAAACACCACCAGCTCCCCCACACCGCGTGAACCCCTCTCAGCGAACGGACCAATAAATATGGTCTCAAAGTTACATGGACAAACGGTCTATTTACATGAAAGATGAACTCCACCACTTCTTAAAAACCATCTGCATGAATAAACAACCTGTTTAGATCTAAACAAAGCCATTCAGAGTGCTTTCCTCTCCCCGACCCAAAACTGTGAGTAACTGTTCACAGTGGTGGTGAATGGAACCAGACGTCCGCCTATAAAAGCTCCCTCATAGAAAGTTATTCAGGGGTCGCGCTCAGGCCAAGGTCAAATATCCTGACATCCACCACCGGTACTGAAGGGGAAGGCAAGCCGTCTTTGTGCTGGGCAGGCAAAAAACGGCCTCAGTATTTTTTAAACACATTAAGTTTTGAATATTTTCACTAATTAAACATATTATTACTGTAACTGACATTTTGGCATGTCCTTTATGGGCAACAACCGAAGACTGCACATCTCAGCTACACAGCAACATATGATATCATGGCAAGAGGAATTATCCTATATTTAGTCAGTAATATCTTCAGGTTCTGAGAATTTTAGGACTATTTCACTTATTTCTGACATTTGAAATTTGTTTTAATTTTGTTTTGATTTTTAAGCCAAATTGTCTCACTATATTCACAGATAATTTGGTCTGTTCCAAGCAAATGTCTTAACATACAGTGAGAAACTTAGTTTTACCCAAATCACCTAAAACAAGTTTTTAAAAAATCTAGAAATTAGAGGAATAATCCTAAAAAATAGAACCTTAAAACCTCAAAATTAGAATTTGATGATATAGAATTTGCCAAGATCTAATTTTTTGGCAGTGTGAAGTGATCACCAGTTATTGATGAGCAGGAAGAACATAGACGAGTGTGAAAATATCAAGGAACCATAAGAAACACATATGATATTTTGATGAATGGCAACCCAAGATTTGAATATGCTACAAACAGAATTCCCTGATATTCCACACACTTAAAATGTGGCTCCTGTAGGGTTCTATAATGTAAAACCATGAGTGCTTAAAGAACCCTTTGGATGATTAAATGGTTCTTCACATCAGAAGATGGTTCCTCAGATTGGTGTGCTGTAGTTGAAACCTTTTTGAAATGGGTTCCATATAGCATCAATAAGGGTTCTGCTATTGCAATAATGTCAAGCTTGTAACAATAGAAGAACCCTTTACATAACAGAACCAATCCGAAGAACCATCATGCAGTGTGTTCATGGCTCTATAGAGAACCATTTTCTTTACTAAAGAACCCATGAAGAACCATATTTTAAAGTCTTCATGACTTGATGAAATGATTTCATGGCCCCTGAAATGATTCAGTCCCCTGACCTTCCATGTCTGGAAGAGACATTTTTTTCAAAATTCCATGACGTTCCAGAAATTCCATGATCAGATGGAGCCCTGGTTATTACCTGAAATGGTTATGAATATGCTTCCTGACGTCTGAGGCGTTGTTTATGATGGCTTTGAGAAGGTTTCGGATTTCAAGTCCATTAACGATGGAAGAACACATGCCGCAGAACGTCACGAGATGAAATAGTCCCCCAAAGAAACTTGTTATTTCAGGTTTTCCATGATTTTCCCATCATCAACATTCCATATAAACTCATGTGTAGGTTCACTGGTGGTTTAGATAGTAGTAGTAAGTGACCCCTGGTTCCCATCACCACCACTGTAAGGAACATCTGGACCATTCCACACCAAGCCCTTCTGAATCCCTCTGTTTCCGTCTGATGGAATTCCACTTTAACATACATTGAAAGCTTTCCTTCCGAAATCACCAAACTGAACCAGAACCAAAGCTGGTCACCCTAGATTTGGTGGTTTTGTCAGAACATTGAATGTGCCAATCGTCCAGTGACATCAGTCTAGTTGTCTAGTTTCCACTGTGTGCTGGTCAGCTGTAGAGTACACCTCCTGTGGCCTCCGGTACATGACCACTCCGGTCATCTGCATGATGGACAGGCGGGCTCGCTGGCTTATGCCATGAAGACGCATGATGAACTCGTCGTTCGCCACGAGGTATATGAGTGGATTGATGGCACTGTTCATGCACACGAGGCCCCTGCTCACCTGGTGGGCCAGGTAGATGTTATCGAAGCTCTTGTGGCACATGCCCTCCATCTTCAGGATCCTGGTTTTCAGGTTGAGGTTCCTGAAGACGTGGTAGGGAATGAAGCAGATGGAAAACAGCACGGTGAGCATGATGACCAGCTTGAGGCAGCGCTGCTTCAGCAGCGAGTCCACGTTCTCCCTGGTGGTTAGGACGACGATGATGTGTCCGTAGCAGAGCAGGATGATGATCAGGGGCACGACGAAGCCGGTGAAGGTCCAGCCCAGGCTGTAGGAGAGGTAATCTCGGATCCACTGGTCAGTGGTGGTGTCGAAGCAGGACTCTGTGGAATTTGGCTTGGACTTGTCGAAGAACATGTCGGGCAGAATCTGCACGAGCACCAGCGTCCAGACGAGGGCGCTGATGGCCACGGACATCCTGGTGCTGATTTTGCCCATCACCTTCATGGTGTGGACGATCCCGAGGTACCTGTATAGGCTGATGCACGTGAGAAAGCCTATGCTGCCGTACAGGTTCATGTTGAAGCAGAAGCGCGTGATTTTGCAGAAGGTCTGCCCGAAAACCCACGTGCTGCTCGTCGCGTAATAGCTCACCAGGAACGGCAGAATGGACACGTACAGCAGGTCCGCCACGCCGAGGTTCAGGATGAACACGTTGATGTTGCCCAGCTTCTTCCAGCCGCTGTAGACCGACTTCAGCCCGCACACGTTGGCAGTAACTCCTATGATGAACACCAGGATGTAGACGGTGGGCAGGAACCTCTGCGTAAAGGGCAGGTCGATCCGCGGGCAGACCGAGACGTTGCTCCGCGCCTCCTCCATGCTGCCGAAGCTCCCCGCAGCTGCTGTGTGGACTGGAGCGCGGCGGGCTGCACCGCTGCCTCATAAACAGAGCCGCTTTGAGTCACTGTGCTGCGCGAAGACGCCCACTTCCTTCACCAAAGCGCTCTGAGTGAGGGCGCTCAGTGCCGGGAGTTTACACTGAAGGTGTAGAAGGGGAGATCTCTGAGCACAAACTGGTTAGATCCATAAACAAGTAAACACACAAACAAACAAACACACAAACAAATAAGTTGTGCTATCTATCTATCTGTCTGTCTGTCTGTATGTCTGTCTGTATGTCTGTCTATCTAGCTATTTATTTATCCGTCTATATGTCTGTCTGTCTATCTGTCTGTGTGTCTGTCTGTCTATATGTCTGTCTATCTAGCTATTTATTTGTCTGTCTGTCTGTCTGTCTGTCTATCTATCTGTCTGTCTATCTAGCTATTTCTCTGTCTGTCTGTCTGTCTGTCTATCTATCTATCTGTCTGTCTATCTATCTATCTATCTATCTATCTATCTATCTATCTATCTATCTGTCTGTCTGCCTGTCTATCTAGCTATTTATTTGTTTGTCTGTCTGTCTGTCTATCTATCTATCTATCTATCTGTCTGTCTGTATATCTATCTAGCTGTTTATTTGTCTGTCTGTCTGTCTATCTAGCTATTTATCTGTCTGTCTATCTATCTATCTGTCTGTCTGTCTGTCTGTCTATATATAAATAATATCCCGAGTATTGATTACACACCTGTCAGTCATTACCTCTGCTTGTATATATACCTCTGCTTTTCCGGTACTTCCCTGGGAAGTGTTGCCACATTTCATAGCGTACCGGTTTCTATCTCTGTTGACCCTGTTCTGACGTTCTGACCCTGTTCTGATCTCTGGCTTTCTCTTCTCTGGTTTTCCTCAGGTTTTGTTTAGCCCTCGCTTATTGTCTGTTCGGTATTTCTCTTGCCTGTCTCCTGTTTTTGACTTTGCCTGTCCCTTGTGCTTTGATTGCCTGGATTCTGTTTGTTGAACCTCACTGCCAATCTGGCAAATAAACCCAGCCTGGATTTTAGCTCAGCGTGTGACAGTCAGGCTTTGTCTGGCGTGAGAACTGCTTTAGTTCAGACCTGAACAGCTAGGCTGATGTTATCAGCAGTCAGTAAATCTCAATGGTCACCCAAATAGCTTGTATCGCTTCTGCAATAACACTCCACCAAAACATCTCTGAAACTGCTCAAACCATGCACCAAGGAAGTCGCTGAGGCCACATCCTACTGTGGATGCAGTCTCGAGCTCAGTCTGGTTTACTGTGAGATGTGGAGATTAAAGTACTTCAGTCGTTTCAGACTTAACAAAGCAGGATCAGATTGAATCCGTTTTTATTGCTCAAACTAGACCACCTCAGAACCAAGGCCTGCATGCGGCTTGAGAGACATGGTGGGGATATAAGATGGGCTATTTGGGTGACTATTGAGCTGTAGTGTTTGTTAGCTACCTTAGCCTTGTAGCTCTAATTAAAGACGCAGAACTTTGGCTCCGAACATGTGCTGCCTCGTCGTATACATCTACCCCTGAGCCTTTCTATGAACCTGTGTAGATATAAACATGCCTCTAAGGCGGGGTCTCTCCCCTGAATAAACTTCGCATGATCTCCTTCCGCCACAATCTGAGCACCCAGACTGAAGCGGCGAAGCGGTTAACACCTTCCTGCACTCATTCGCATTTACGCTCTCGTCCTGTTTTCTCGCTTCACTGTTCCTCTGCCCTTTACTGCACCTGTATCTGCTCACTTGCCTAGAGCAGTGATGAAGCCATCTGCACTCGGATCATGCTCCTCTATATCTACACCTGCGTTTATTCATTACATCAGACTGTGCTTCGGCACCTCTCAGAGAGATCTCCAGGTAAATGCAGGTAGTGTATAAATAAACA
>JAVGWN010002262.1:0-11309 GCA_034552555.1 Semaprochilodus insignis
CCCTCTAAACCAGTCATTAACAAACATCACTCACCACCGCCCTCTAAACCAGTCGTTATTAACAAACATCAAACAAACAATCAAGCATCACTCTAAAGGCTTTTTAATAAACAGTCAAAAGTTTAGGTTCTTGCCCCCCCCCCTCAAATGATAGGGGCCCTTGGTAAATCTCAGATTATTCACAGTGACCCTACTATCCTATGTAGCGCACTGAATTTCCTTGCTCCAAAATTGTATATATTATTATATATTTTCCTCAAGAATAAAATTTTCTACACTGGTAGAACTTTTTTTGCTAAAAGTAAATAAACTGAAAGAGAAACGTAATGTAATCAATCTCATTCATGTGGAAATTATGTACATATTTAAAAATAAATACATTCAGTGGATTCATTTAATCTGAGTGTAATGATCTTCCTGCTACGCTTTAGGGAACAAGGCCCAGGCCATTACTGCTGAAGATAATGCATTAAACATTAACTACTAGCCATTACAACACACTTAAACCAGCAGGAGCGTATGTATAGCCCGAATAGGCTGTTTCTCTCAGACGTAACCTCAGTGTTCGCCAGACATGGCCTCAATAAACTCAGTGGTCTTGTGTTGTTGAACATGCCTACATCATGAAATTCAGCACTGTAGCTTCCACACAGAAATCCACTGTTAGTGGTGATTAGCTGTAGTGATTAGCTGCATATTCAATTTGCACATGTGCTCAGCCTGCTTTACAACTTCTGTTGAATACAGGATACTCACATTGTTGGATATACTTAATGCAAAGCACAAGGCAGGACTATTTAATTTCCTAAAATAGTGTGGGGAAAAAAAGTCACAAACCAAGCAGTAAGAAATATTACAGATTATGAATCAATGCAACTCAGCAAGCTTCTTGAGTTTGAGATGCATACTGCATAAATATACAGTCTTAGGTACCCTTTGAAATTTAAATCAGATGTGTGTTTTTACCAATAAAACATATTTAAAAACAAACAGGCTTCACTTCTGGCTTCACTTCAGTGTTCCATGGTAGCACATATATTTGTAAATGGGCCCATTTCATAGAAAACAGAATTTTCTTCATTTTATATTTTGATGTAGTACATGAACATTAAGCATTTTTACTTGTGCTTAGTAATGTAATAACTGCAGAAAATGAGAATTTGTCAATAATCCCTTTACCGCATTCACATGCGCTTGGATAAACAGATAATGGGAAACTCTGGGTCTACATGAGCAGTATTAAGATTTCTGCTTTGCTACCACCAATAAATTGTGACGTAATGTGACGTAAAACTTACACATCAATTCATGGCTGTTTTTAACATTGAATAAATTTACCTAAGAATATGAACATACTGTGTTGATGGACAGACAGATGGTGATGCGCGCTGAGCTAAAAGCAAAGGGATGTTTATTAAACAGACAGGTTGGTAGTACAGCACAGCAGCAACCAGATCAAAGCAGACATAACCAAGGGGCAAGGACGGAGCCAGGGTAAGAAAACAGGCAGAAGTCAAAACCAGGTAAACAACCAGAGCGGCAACAGTACCAAAAGGGGAAAGACAGAAGAGTGAACCAGAAAGCCAAAACAGTGTCAAACCAGAGAAGCTAACAAGAACAACAACAGGGAGAACCGATCAGTACGCACAGAGTGGCAATACTTCGCAATGGGTCAGTGTGAGAGAGGAGCATTTATACAAACAGACTAAATGGGGAACAGGTGTGTGTTAGTACTCCAGGGAGGAGGATCTGAAAAACTGAGCGGGATTGGAGGATTGTGAACATGTGATGGTGACGTCATCGGGTGGTAGGTTATGGGAAATGGAGTCTGGGAGATCGGAGGTGAGAGGAGAACCAGCAGGCATGACACATACATCATCTAGAAGATCCAAACCCTTCATTTTGTCAAGCATGTAGCTGGTTCATTGTGGTTCCAGTAGTGTTTAGTTGCCACCTCCTCCTGGTTGCAGTGTTGCTGTTTCCGGGACCACATTTTTCACATGTGCACACCCCGAGAAATCTGAAAGAAATCAGAGTAAGGGTAAACATGCATTGAAATACACAGTTACTGAGCTCAAATCCACCTCTGTTTATCAGATCTCGTAATCAGAATTCTAGGCTTTAATCTGATTTAAGAAAAAAAATAAGAAAAAGAAAAGAGTATTATGTTTACATGACCACTAAACCCAATCCACTACAGAAATCCAATTATGAGCGGATTACTACCTGCATGTAAGCACACTCAGTGTTGAAGTTTTACATTTATGTAATTTGGTTAATGCTCTTATCCAGAATGACTTACAACAGGGAGAACCACTCAGTACGCACTGCTTTGTGTTCAGTCAAAGAATGGATCCTAGCTAGTACAAAACTACTCCTAACTACTTGCCCTTAAACACTGCCAGAACAAGGACCAGTGCTGATACCTAAAAAAACCCACCAGTGTTCATATCTACAAAGGAAATAACAGAGTCAATCGCAGCATACATGCAATACACTGCAGGTACATAGATTAGTGCTAACCTAAGTGGTTCACAAAGAGAAGGGTCTTCAGTCTGCTGTTCGGACAGCTAGTGGAAGTTCATCCCACCTTCTGGGCGTCAGGACGGACAAGACGATTGATGTTTGTCTTCCATGCATTTCAAAAGATGGTGGGTCAGGCCGAGCTGTACTTGTGGCTCCTGCAGGCAGCTACAGGAAGCCCGTGAAGGGAGTGCAGCAGTGGAGTAAATAAACTTGGGAACACTGAAGACGAGCCGTGCTGCTGCATTCCGGATTAGTTGAAAGGACCTGATGACCCATGGGGGAAGACTAGCCAGGAGCGAGTTGCTTCTTCAGATGGAATGATCAAGGAGTTCTCCAATGAGATAGAAAGATCATGCTGAGCACATGTAGTTCCAGGAATGAACAGTGGTCCTGTCTTGCTAGGATTGAGCTTCAGGTGTTGAGCTGTCATCCATGAAGAGAGAGAAACCTAAGTATCAGATGGTGGGAAGGAAAGCATTAGTTGAGTGTTGTCACTGAGAGAACGGGTGTAGCGTAGGTCTGCACAATTTTGGAAAAAAACTGACCTTGTGATTTTTTGCCCCCTGCGATTTATAATGCAATATGAACAAATATTCAGGAGTTTTCACCAGATGACGTGTACATCAATATTTAGAAAACAATGCTAGCTGTAAAATGATTGGAGTGAAAATTAATACATAATAATAATAAAATTCTGAAACTACAGTGGCGGAACAATATATTGTGCAACCCTAATGTAGAGTGAAAAGAAGAAGACAGTACAGAGCCTTGAGGGACACTGGCAGAGAGCCTGCATGGAGCTGATGTGGACCATTTCCATATTACTTGGTAGGAGCACTCCACCAGATAGAACTCAAAACGCTTCAATGCAGAGTCAGCGATTTCCAAGCTAGTGGGGACTGACAGGAGGATCCTGGTGCACCACGTTGAAGGCTGCAAAGAGATCAAGAAGCATCAAAACCAATGACATTTTGGCTGATCTTGCTGCCTGGAGCTCCTCAGTCGCTGCTACGAGGGTGGTTTCTGTTAAGTACGCCGGTTTGAAGCAAGCCTGGTTGACGTCCTTGAGCCGGTTCTGTGTGAGAAAGAGAGACAGTCATTACAGACTGCATGTTCCAGATTATTTGAGATTTAAGAGTGTAGTTCACTCTTTAGCCTGCAGCGCACACATGCTAAAACAACCCTATTCAAAGTTCATTGTTGCTATGATGTCACCAAAATCAAATCAAATTTATTTATATAGAGCTTTTTACAACTGATGTTGTCTCAAAGCAGCTTCACAGAAATTCTGTAATAGTAATTACTTAAGGAGAGAAAAGAAAGAAGTCCCCGGTGAGCAAGCCCAAGGCAACGGTGGCAAGGAGAAACTCCCTCAAGTTGGAGGAAGAAACCTCGGGAGGAACCAGACTCACACGGGGGGACCCATCATCCTCCTCTGGTCCAAACTACAGTTTGAAATTGTTCAAAGTAACATCAGTTGAGTATCTAATTATGCTGATCTAGTCGTCGTGGTGACGATGAAGTTGATGGAGAACTAATTGTGAAGTAATAGTCAGTTGCAGGTAGCCATAGCGAGTCTGCAGCAGGAAAGCCTGGTTAGTCCTTCATCAGTGATAGGCTGAGCAGGTAAGCTGCTGGTCAGGGGCAGTGTAGCAGGGAAACCCTGTCAGTCTTCCTTCAGTGTCTGGCTGGGCAGGTAGGCAGCTGGTCAGAGGCGGGTAGCAGGAAAGCCTCACTATCAAGCTACACTGGAGGGCAGCCATTAGCTCGGTAAGAGTAAAGATAGACAGTTAGCTCTGTTTGGGACTAATTACGGAACACAGGAAGTAAGAACATTTCCAGAGTGTGGCAGCAACTCCGGCATCTGACTATTACAGCCTGGCTAAAAGGACAGAACCAGAAGGTAACACAGACTTGGGGGCATCCTGAAACACTGGCATCCATCCACTCCACCGTCAACTAAGTGATCGGGTGCAGCGGCGGGACGACAGCACCAGCATCTCAGTTTACCATAAAACCCTCTGCCCATGAAGACTGAGACTGTGTCTGAGTCCCGGACATTTTCTGGAAGGTTATTCCATAGTTGGGGGGCTTTGTAAGAGAAGGCTCTTCCCCCTGCTGATACCTTATTAATTTTAGGAACTAATAAAGAAGCCAGCACCATGTGACCTTAGTAAACAAGAAGGTTTGTAATAGGAAATAAGTTCTTGCAGGTACTCAGGAGCGAGCCTGTGTAGGGCTTTATATGTCAATAGAAGAATTCAACACATTTACACATATCTGCCTACACCATTTTAGCCACATCCACTCATACTGAAGTTATAAGGAGTGTTTTAGACTGGACTGCTTACTAAATCAGTTTCAACGCAGGGCAGCCATTCCAAACAGGGCTCATTTACATACAGCTCTGGAAACATTTAAGAGACCGCCTGAAAATGATCAGTTCCTCTAGTTGTACAGTTTCTGGGTTTGTGTTGGACCAAAATGAGCAGTTCTGTTTTATTCTATACCCTACTGGAAACACGTCTCCCAAATTCCAGATCAGATATTGTATTTAGATCTGTTTATTTAGAAAATCACTAATGACCCTCCAGAAGCCTGTTTTTAGAACCATGCTCGCTGTGCGTTTCACCCCAGCCACCGCTCGCCAGTCTCTCTGTAGGTCACTTGAGGTCATCTTACGGTGGTTAAGTGACATTGGAATGAGGTAGCGCTCATCACGGTCAGTGGCCCTCTGCCAGTCTGTAGCTGTGTTGTCCTGTGTGTTTGCTGCTTGACCTTGTTCTTATGAACCAGACACTCACCGTATCTGCCAGTAAAGCTAGAACCCAACCTTCTGTTCCTCACTAAGAACCTGCTGTACATGTGGAGATGCTGATTTAAGGAGAAACTGGAGTGGGCTCTTATTTATTTCCAGAGCTGTACATCTTAACGGCTTAGTAACAAAAGCAGCCTGTTTCATTCAATAGAAATGCACTACGTATACACCTATGCTCATTGCCTATTTTATTAGGTCCGCTTATCATATAGGAGAATTTTATCTCTAAAATTACAGCCTGTAGCTCATCTGATTATCTGACCGTTGATGAAGAACTGGAAGATCACCAACACTGCACTGTGCAGCAGCAGATGAGCTATCGTCTCTGACTGTACATCTACAAGGTGGACCAGCAAAGGTAGGAGTGTCTAATAGATACACTGCTCCTTTTACATGTCCTCTACAGAGAACACACCACATTTTAATGCACAGTTTAGTTTATTCACAGTTTATTCGCTAAATTCAGAATATTTAGAAAAAATATATAACAAAGTTTGCGGCAAAATGCCATATATAAGTTTAGTCTCTGAAGAGAGCTTTTTAAACTGCACTGTATTGTCAAAAGTATTTGCTTGTCTGCCTTCACACGCATATGAACTCGAGTGACATCCCACTCTTAATCCATAGGGTGTAATATGATGTTCCACCCTTTACAGCTATAACAGCTTCAACTCTTCTGGGAAGGCTTTCCACAAGGATTAGGAATGTGTTTATGGGAATTTCTGACCATTCTTCCAGAAGCACATTTGTGAGGTCAGACACTGATGTTGGACGAGAAGGCCTGGCTCGCAGTCTCCGCTCTAATTCATCCCAAAGGTGTTCTATCGGGTTGAGGTCAGGACTCTGTGCAGGCCAGTCCAGTTCTTCCACACCAAACTCGCTCATCCATGTCTTTATGGACTTTGCTTTGTGCACTGGTGTGCAGTCATGTTGGAACAGGAAGGGGCCGTCCCCAAACTGTCCCCACAAAGTTGGGATCATGAAGTGGTCCAGAGTCTCTTGGTCTGCTGAAGCGTTAAGAGTTCCTTTCACTGGAACTAAGGGTCCGAGCCCAACTCCTGAAAACAGCCCCACACCATAATCCCCCCTCCACCAAACTTTACACTCGGCACAATGCAGTCAGACAAGTACCGTTCTCCTGGCAACCACCAAACCCAGACTTGTCCATCGGATTGCCAGATGAAGAAGCTTGATTCATCACTCCAGAGAACACGTCTCCACTGCTCTAGAGTCCAGTGGCGGCGCTTTACACCACTACATTCCATGCTCTGCATTGCGCTTGGTGATGTAAGGCTTGGACGCAACTGCTCGGGCATGGAAACCCATTCCCTGAAGCTCTCTATGCATTGTTCCTGAGCTGATCTGAAGGTCACATGAAGTTTGGAGGTCTGTAGTGATTGACTCTGCAGAAAGTTGGTGAACTCTGTGCACTATGACCCTCAGCATCCGCTGACCCCGCTCTGTCATATGATGTGGCCTACCACTTTGTGGCTGAGTTGCTGTCGTTCCCAATCGCTTCCACTTTGTTATAATCCCACTGACAGTCGACTGTGGAATATTTAGTAGGGAGGAAATTTCACGACTGGACTTGTTGCACAGGTGGCATCCTGTCACGGTACCACGCTGGAATTTACTGAGCTCCTGAGAGCGACCCATTCTCTCACTAATGTCTGTAGGAGCAGTCTGCATGTCTAGGTGCTTGGTTTTATACACCTGTGGCCATGGAAGTGATTGGAAGACCTGAATTCCAGACTCTTCTCTGTCCTGGCTCCCAGATGGTGGAATGAATAGGAACGTCTGCTAAATGCCTTAAATGTAAATGTAATTCAAAGATTTGTAATGGTGAGTGAATACTTTTGGCAACATAGTGTATTTTCACCTATAAAATCCACACAGCACGTCATTTGATCCGGAGGTGTTCAAACTTCTACATATGATTGTATATATACACACAGAAAAAGTCTCCGAAAACTGTCAAACTAATAGCACCTCACAGTTTCTCTTCTTATCACAGCTGAAGGTTATACTAAGGTGTTTTTATCACTCATTAAAAGTTTATTCAAGCACAATCCACAGCAGAGTACAAAGCGAAACCCACCAAATTAAACTTTTCCCAGTTGCTCTGAGCAGACACGCACTCCTCTGATATCTCATTTCCATTGTTAGGCATCTGCGATCTACTCTTCTGAACAGATGGCAGGAGAAGAGAGGAGGAGAAATGAGGAGGGAACAGGTACGCTAAACCTGGGCACTCATTCTTCACATGCGTTTTATCTTTATTCAGTCCTTCAGCTAGTTAGAAATCTGAATGAGTTGTATTGAGTTCAATTAGTAATGTGGTTTAGCTGGACAGTACAGCAGAGAGCCTTTAGTTAGTAGTGCACAGCGGTCATGGTCAATTAGCAAGTGAATCATTCAAACTGAGTGAAGCGATTCAATTAACCATGAACGAATCAATAGCTTTTACTCCATCTACATATTAAAACAAGCACAATCTTAACAAGCCACAGTCTTTAAAAAGAAGGTTCGTCCAGGGTTCTTTAGTAAAGGATTGGCTCTATTCAGAACCATTACATGCTTCAGTGCTATTATGCCAATTAAACACTGGACTAAAACTTAGCTGCAAAAAATAGGCTGTTACAAAGCTGGGCAATATTGCAATATTTATCATTATCATAATCAGTTACATCACAGTATGACACAATATGGTTTATGAGTATATCAAGGATACTAAAGCTGAAAAATAGTTATCACCTGGACGTTTGATTAAAAATAGAGGTAAAATACTCCTGTATATTTGGGTTTAGTACAACACAGTGTTAAATGTTAAATACAAATACCTGAATTTATAGTTTTTGGTAGGATCTTTAAAATCCTGGTTTACTTTGTCTGTTCTAACCGTTCAGATGTCATAAAAAATAAATATTGTGACATAACGTGTCACCTAAAAAAGTTTCTGATGTATCGTAACATGACGTTTCGTGATATTGCCAGCCTCAAGACTGTTTTATTGACAAAATCACACAGAAACATTGAACTGAAAAAGAATGTTTTGAGGCTTTGTTTTCATATAGGGACTTTAGTGAAAGCAGACATTTATTAGTGCACTGAGCCAAACACCACAAGCTATTAAATTAAATTAGTAAAAGTTATTTTTGATTTTATTTTTAACAAAAATGTGATTCCAATGGTAATTTGACATTCATTTACTGAATATTTCAGTCCCTCCCCATTCAAAGAGATTAACTGCCTGGCGGTGTTGCCAAGATGGCCCGCAAGTGAACACAGTGAGACTTCCCTATAAGGACTTGCACAGCATTTGGGAATCGTTCTAGTTATCCGTCTTTCAGTGGTCAAAATCACTGCAACTAAGTGGTTCGCCCTCATTCGGTTCAGCTGCTTGTCATGAACGCCTCTGTCTTCTCTACTCTTATTTTCTGCAAACAATAAGACAAAAAAAAAAAAACACCCTCAAGTTACTATATATTTAGAAGAACTGCACTCACTACTTATTATTCAGAGCAGATTTTAAAGGTCTCCTACTGATCTATAAAGCTCTAATCTAGCACCAGCTCACATCACAGAATGTCTCTGTTTATGTTCAAACAGAGTTTTTAGATCTGCAGATACCGTCTGTAGACACCTTCCCGAAAATGTGGAGAGAGCTCTTTCAGCTAATTCAGCTTCTAAACTGTGGAACTCAGTTCCACCTTTAATTCGACAGTTAACCTCAGTACACACTATTAATAAACATTTAAAACGAATCTCTTTAACTTGGTGCTTAATTAAAACTCTTACATCTTCTTGGTACTCATAAATGTATCTGTTCATAGTTTCTTCTATTACTGATGATAACTGTAAAGCACTTACTGGCATAACTTAAAAATTACAAAGTGAAAAACAGCTTTCCACTGAACTGTACCTCTATAGGCCTGTAAATATATACAGTCGTCATCAAAAGAATAGTTGCACAAACAGTTGCACCAAGAAGGAATCAACCGACAGGAATGAAACTTGACTCCATGAATTATCCTGTTNGGTGTCGTGCCACACTGTCATGGAGTGACTCAGAATGGCAGCGGGTCATCTTCAGCAAAGAGTGCTGCTTTTGTCTTGGTGGAGACGACCAACAAGTCCGTGTGTAGAGGCACCGTGGTCAGCACCAAGATGAACGATGTCATGTGTCACCCGTCCAGAAGGCATGGTGTCACTCCACCTCCACCCCTACCGCACCATCTGCAGGAACTGTGTGAGGATATTCAAGCTGCATGGGATGGATTATCACAGGACACCATTAGGAACCTCTGCAGCTCCTGGCATGTTGGGTTAGCAAACATGGCAGCCCAACGCCATACTGAGAGACACTACTTCTGTATGTGTAGCTCAATAAATATTGATCATATCAGTCTAAATTTATCATTTATTGTTCCTGGATACTTGCAATTTGACATTTCCTTCTGGGTGCAACTATTCTTTTAACAATTCAGGTATTTGTAAGCGACAGCAAGTGTTTATTCTACGATTTGCTTCATCTTAAAAGTATAAAGCATCTCAGGTGGCCAATTTTTGAATGATTTCTCATCAACAATCATCAGGACAAATAAGGAGATTGACATTTACTCTACACTAATAGATGCTGAAAGATTTCTCACTATAATGGCAGATAATTTAGCTAATTTCAAGAAATGTGCTTGTAACAAATCAAATTATCTGCCAATGTAGGGAGAAAATCTGACCCACAAGAATCACTTAAAGCAAATAAAATATGCCTCAAAATAAGTTAAATAATCTTAAAATGAACTTCAAAATGTCAGGTTTGACAAACTAGACTTGACGCGCGCTGAGCTGAGGGCAAGGCAAGGATCTATTGTTAATAATGCAGCTGTGCAGTTGAACAAGAGAATCCAAGCAAACATATCAAAAGGAGAAGGCTGAGTCATAAAACCAAATGGACAGGCAAGAGTCCAAACCAAGATGGACAACAAGAAGGGCAACCAAAACAAGAGGGACACACAACAGACGAAAGAGTACATGAGAAACAAGCAAGGTCAGAATCAGAGCATGTGAACCAGGAGCTTATAAGGGAACAGACTAAATGAGATGCAGGTGTGAGTAATTAATACTCTGGCGATGACAAATGATGAAACGGCGCGTGATTGGACGATGACGGACATGTGACTATGACATCATCGGGTAGTGGGTTCTGGGAGTTGGAGTTCAGGAGATCAGAGACACAGGGGAAACCCGGAAGCGTGACACAAAATGAGAATATTAAGACACGTCAACCAGATATAACATAAATTTGCCTGCCACAATATAAATTTTTCTGCAGTCCATACGAAGCAATATTCTGTCTGTGCTGTTGGACGATAACTGAGTAGGGGGAGCTGACTACGAACCTAATTATAGCCTGAGTGTACACGCCCAGAGTTACAGCTCCTGAATGAAAACGATAAACTTGCATGTGGAGAAATACACTCACCGTCCACTTCACTGGGCCCACCTTACTACTAACGGTTGGACCTCCTTCAGAACTGCTTTAATTCTTCATGGCACAGATTCAACAAGAGGCTGGAAACATTCCTCAGAGACTTTGGTTCGTACTGACATGATAGCATCAGACAACTGCTGCTGAATTGTCAGCTGCACATCCATGATGTAAATCACCCGTTCCACCTCATCACAAAGGTGCTCTACTGGATTGAGATCTGGTGATTGTGTAGGCAAATTGAGTACAGTGAAGTCATTGTCATTTGGCTGTTGGTACAAGGTAGAATGGATCCATGCTTTCATGTTGTTTACGCCAAATTCTGGCCTTACCATCCGAATGTCACATAAGGAATCGAGACTTGTAAAACCAGGCAACGTTGTTTCAGTCTTCTATTGTGCTATTTTGGTGTGTATGTGCAAATTGTAGTCCCAGTTGTGTGAAAATCCCAATAATCCCAACATCCACACCACGCTC
>JAVGWN010002263.1:0-11309 GCA_034552555.1 Semaprochilodus insignis
TACACCAGCTCGGGCAGCTTTGTGCCCTGCCGCCAGGTCTCAGGTGCTGTCTGCCTGACCGTTTTCTGGAATATGTGACAATTTTCCCCTCTGTAAATACGCTGTTTATTTAACCTGCAGAAAGGGGCCCCCAGGGGCCATAATCATTTTCCTGTTTGGAATCATGTGGTGTGTAAATTAGACCGAAATGGTGGAGCAGCTTCACTGCGCCTTAGCATAGATTCTGTAAGAGTCCCACTAATGCAAGCAGTGGCCTTGCAACACTTTAGCAACCACCTGGGATACCATAGCATAGCAACAGTCTAACAACACCTTAGCAACCACCTGGGATACCATAGCTGTGGCCTAGCGGCACCTTAGCAATCACCTAATATGCCATAGCTACAGCCTGGAACCACCTTAGCAACCACCTGGGATACTATAGCAATGACATAGCAGCATCTTAGCAACCACCTGGGATACTGTAGTAATGGCATAGCAGCATCTTAGCAACCACCTGCGATACCATAGTAATGGCCTAGCAACGTCTTACTGGCCGCTTGATATGCTATAGCAACAGCCTGGTACCATTTTAGCAACCACCTGGGATATTACATTAATGGCCTAGCAGCGTCTTAGCAACCACCTGGGATACTATAGTAATGGCCTAGCAGGATCTTAGCAACTGCCTGGGAGACTGCAGTAATGGCCTAGCAGCATTTTAGCAACCACCTGGCCACACCGTGACAGTATGTATCTCGTTATTGTCTTCGTTGTATCGTGCAGTATTTCTACTGTATGTATGTATGTAACTGAATTGCTTGATTTTGACTCATAAGCACTTTGTTTTGGGATCATATAAAGAGTTTGGAATACATTAGGAATGTACTGCGATACATCCTGTTCCCATATAGGTTTGTCCCTCCGGTATGCGTGTGTAGTCAGTGACAGGTGATCTTTGAAAGCGGTGCCGGTAGTAGGCCGATGCAGACGTTGCCCTCTGATTGGCAGACTCTTCTCCAGGACAGGCGTCTGGGGACGGCCAAATGAGACACAATATTACAATGTCACTTTCCAGCCTGCACTTGACAGTCTTTTTGGGAGAGAATATACCTGCCCCCCTCCTCACCTCCTCCCCCCTCCCACACACCCCCTCCACGGACACACACTCTGGCTTTTATTGTTAAGCTGAATGGGCTTCAAACAAGTCTCTCCAAGACTCCGTAACCTCCCTATGGCCTGGCAGAATTGGCAGTTAAGGGTGGCCAATCTGGCTGAAATTCAACATCATGAAGGTTTTCAAGACATTTGCACGGCATTTGATATGTGTTATGATTTTAGTTCTTTATAGAGTGCAGTGCTCCGCAAAGCGTACCTCGGCTCGGGCTGGGATTTGGAATTCAATACCTTTATGGTATCAGCCAGGTTACTTCAGTGATACAGAGTATTAAAGCATTCAGTGTCATTCGGTATTACGTTCCAGTGGTCTCTTATCATCCGTGAGCCAGCAGATATGACTGTTGGGGAAAACTGTACAGTTGAAAGTAGGCTCTAGTACCCTGTTGGGCTACCGTTAGTCGGGATACAAGAAGAGACACAGTTGGGCATGGAGGCATACAGGTTCTGTATGGCATCCTGCGGCACATTTGCCGACAGATGCTCCAGCTGGGCCTGGAGATCCTGCACACTTATAGGTTGCCAAAGATGGTGTCCCAGCTGGTCCCATTAATTCTTGATTGTCGATAAATCTGGTGACCGGGCAGGCCAAGGAAGTGTTGCAATCTGGCCGAGACATTCCTAGGAAACCCTTGCCATGTGGGCCAGTATTATCCCGCTGGAAAATGGCAGCTGGAAGCCTTGCCAGGAGGGGCAACACATGTGGCTGGAAGATGCCCTGCACATATCGCTGAGCTGTAAGTGTCCATCGTATCACTACGTATCGGGGTGACCGACTGTCGTATGCGATGGCTCCCCAGATCATCACACCAGCAGGTGGGGCAGTGTGTCGCTCCCCAGCAAAAGCAGGATTTAAGTGCTCACCACGAGGCCTCCATACTCCCACAACCCTCCGACCATCGTCTGATCCCTAACAGAGCCTGGATTTGGTTCCAGTCCACTGCAGTCCAGGTTTCTCGTCCACGACGCCACTGCAAATGCAAAGGCGATGGTGGCTGGCTGTCAATGGCAGGACCCGTAATGGGCACCATGACACCATGTTTCCGTCTGCTAAGTGCCTGGAAATGGTCCACAGGTGTGTAATGATGGTACCACGTGTATCTCGATGGTGGACAAAGAAACTGTGGGAGCTCTTCGTGCTTATCGGCACATCAAACAAATGGCAGCAAAAGCCTTTGGGAAATGCTGCTGGAACTATTTTTTGTGGCGTAAGAAGTAACAGATTTGTGAAACATGTATTGGAAACAATGTTCAGGACTTTGTTGCATTCATAACCAAAAGCTGTCCAGCGCGTTCTCATGAATAACCTCATGGGCTTGTTGGCTGACAGCGACCGGCGTGCAGCCTCGACCCCTCTTGAGTCCTATTGCTTAAATGAGACCCATAGCATTTCATCATAGTGCTTCTCTGTGGAACGTGGAAGGCGGGTGTGTATTTATAATGCAGAAGCTCTGCTGACTGCTAACTCGTCTCTTCCTGGTGATGCGCAAGAGCACACCTGTTTTTTTTTCGTATTAAAGTTTTTGCAGAGGCTGGCAACTAACTTTGGTAGCATCTGCTCAAAAGCCGGGTGCGTGAGCCGTGCTGACGGCGTGTAAACAGGAGCGTATGCCTGGCCTGGGCGCGCTAGCTGACTGCCCGGACTCTGTGTAAGTAAGTATGTGTGCGTGTGCTGAATAAGCAGCGAGATATGAGTTCTGCCTTTACGGAGGACCTCTGTCTCTCATCTAGGCGCACAAAAACTTGCGGCCTCTCGCGGGACGACTCCCACACTGCACACTTTTATAAAAAAAAGCCAGGGGGGAAATGCCCTTGTGTTATTCCTCCTCTCTTTTCTCCTTTTCCCCTGTTTCTCCTGGGCGCGTATGTGTGGAAGATAGAGGGAGGTGGAATGAGTCCTTGTCTGTGGCCTAATGAAGCCTCCGAGGTATTGAAGCACGGTGTGGGCAGTGACGACAGCGCGCACCTGGAGATAGAGGAACCTGTGTGTGTGTGTGTGTGTTTGTTTGTTTTCATATATTTCCAGGACTAAAATGTCCTGACTTTGTAGGGTAAACAGAGGGAAGCCTACAAGGCGAGGACTAAGAAAGTGCTCCTGGCTTTATAAAGAAACAGAAAGAACAAAAGGATTTCTTTTAGTTACTGAGGGTTAAAGGAATACTCTAGTGTTTTTTAGCTGAATCTCTATCTGCAAGGCTTCTGTAGGCTACGGTCCACCAAAATTTCTCTTCTTGACTCAAAACACACTTATTATGGAAGACAATGGGAAGTTGCTGTAATGATATGCTGTTATCATTTTACCTAATTGGTTCAAACGCTAATTGGTTACCATTCTGCCCAGTTGATTCAACACTAATAGGTTATCATTCTACCCAGTTGGTTCAACACTAATCNCCCAGTTGATTCAACACTAATAGGTTATCATTCTACCCAGTTGGTTCAACACTAATCGGTTACCATTCTACCCAGTTGATTCAACACTAATTGGTTACCATTCTACCCAGTTGGTTCAACACTAATTGGTTACCATTCTACCCAGTTGGTTCAACACTAATAGGTTACCATTCTACCCAGTTGGTTCAATCACTAATTGCAGTGCACTAATTGCACAACAGCAATGCGATATATATGACTACCTAGAGTACACAACATTGCAAACCAATGAATATACCAGACAATAAATATACAGAACATAACTACACAAGGCAATAGATACTATAAATACTATAAATAAGTAATATGTATATATTTAGGCATGGATTGGCATTAAGCAGCGTAGTAGCGAATAAGGAATTAGTGCAAATATTGTTTGTGTGGCATAATAACAGTATTAAAAGAAAGAAAGAAAATACCATATAAATGATGATTTTGTATATACAGTATTTAGCTTATTACAGTCTGTATTGATGCCTTGGGTTCATAGAATAATCAAATTATTATGCTATTTCAGACATCATAGTCTTCTCACAGTGGAAGGATGGACAGAAGCACATGTCTGAAGCAATAGTGGAGCTCTTTGTAAGATGTAAGTGCTGTTTATCTGATGGGGACGGTGTTGCTGGGTCCACCAGGTCTTTCAGGTGGTTGTTAGGAGCCCCACTTTCACCGTCGCTTTTATGTCATTAATGAAACTCCAGTGTTTTCACAAAATGGAGTGATGAAATGACTCCCAAAGTTTGGGAGGACGACCTTTCTATAGCATTGTATACATTATACTCTACATCTTTCATTCATTCAATCGTTCATTCACTGATCTTCTGAGCCGCTTATCGTTCTGGGTCTGCAGCGTAAGTTCTCAGATTTCTCAGCCCTCCTACAGGTGCAACGTCTCTTCTTATACCTCAGTCATATTTTGAATGAATGGATGATCTGAACTCTGACAAGTTTTCCTTTGACTTTCTCCGCCCGTATGCCAATGGAATGAAATGGCAGATCTGACTGGGAATGAAATAAATGAAGAGCCTCAGACCTAGATATGCACCCATAATGTATTAAAACCAGTTTGTCTGTGTATCTGTGTGTGTGAGCGCCGTGGTGTGGAAGTGTATCAAGGGAGGGAGAAAGAAGAATGCTTAGGAGTGGATGTATCAACAACATGCTGCAGATTAGGAGGATTTGTGTCTAAGGCAGGGATTCATTCCTCATTTTCCGCACTTTCACCGACGCGCGTATGCGTGCGTGAGGGAGTGGTGGGGGTGGAAGCGGACGGTTTTATCTATCTGGAAAGCTTCAGGCGGCGTAGGTAAACAGACCAAATCCTTTGAGAATGATGGTATGGCTGCTGAAAGGACATGACCTGTCCGCTGTTCGCCACTCTCAAAGTTTCCAAGCACCACGTTCACACAATACTGGTAAACAGGGATGGTTTCCTCCGTGGCTCATTCTTTTACAGGCAGCTAATTTGGTTTGACATTGTCGTCGGGTTTCAGAGCTCTGAACCCGCTTTGTGTGTCTTACTGCATCTCCAGTCCAGACAAGCTTGCCACAGCGCCTGCCTTATTCCCTGCGAAGATACGGCATTCAGAGCGCTGTCTGTATTATGAAAGATCCACCAGTAACAAAACAGAGTCATTAAAGGAAAGAAAAGCTCAAGCTTGTCTAGCATGGGAGCCTTAATCTCGGTCACTCTGTAGAATCTCCCTGTATTTACTGGCTCCGCCCACCATAGCAGTTCTCTACTCTGTATTACCAGGGGAATTCCACCACCAATGTTTTTCAGAATTCCTACTTCATTAAATACGGAAGATGTAAGCAAAGGGGGCTGATGTGAAACACTTGCCTACTCATAGGCCACTCATCTGAAAGCCCCCTAGGCATGAAATATTTTACTTGTTGATGTCTGAGACCTTGTTTTTACAATGGTTTTGAGAAGATTTTGGCCTAAAGTGTATTTATAGTGGAGGGCTACATTGTAGGATGTCGGGCATTCCATTAAAATGCATAGACGACAAGTGTCCAGATGGTGGAATGAACTTCCACTGGCTGTCTGAGCAGCAGACTCTCTTGCGGTCTTCAAACGCAGACTAAAGACCCATCTCTTTATAAAGCACGTAAGTGGGTGAGCACTAATAGAAGTATATGTTGAAATGCTGTGTTTTGGCACTTACACTAAGCATAACGTTCTGCTATCTAGGTATGAGTGCTGCTATGGGGTTGCCAGGTAGCGCTCTTATGCTGTATATAATTATGCTCTGTATTCTTCTTTCTAGGTATCAGCACTGGCCCTTGTTCAGGTAGAGTCTGAGCTCAAGGCGAGTTTTAGACTCTAACCTTCTTGTTCTAGCTACAAATTGTTGCACCCAGAAGGAATCAACCGACAAGAATGAAACTTGGAACCTCTACAATTCTATGCCAAGATGTCTGGAAGGTTGAGCTCGCGAACATGGCGGCCTAAAGCCATACTGAGAGACACTACTTGATGTAATTTGTGATTGGAGTTGGCATGGACTGGACAAGTTTCTGGATGTAGTCCACCTCAATGTTCAGACACCCTTGCACCAAAGAATTGCACAGTTGGGCCAGATTAGGTGGATGCCTTCCCTGGCACAAATCCGAGGAGAATTCCCTGTAGACTGGGATGTTAGCCACTGCTAGACCCATACGACCGTACGCCTGGTAGACCCGTATGACCATACGCCTCCATACACCTGCAGATTCAGCTACTTCCTTCACACTGTGGTCTGTGGCACACCCAAATGCAGTCACTCCTTTTAGCCAATCATTAACATCTGCTTTGGAGCCATTTTCCACACATGGAACGAGACATTCACTGCACTGTAGCACCTCTTCCCAATCTATGAATCCCGTCACTCACACCCTGCGGGGATTTATAGCCCCATCATTCTCATTCAGCGCCATCTGCAGGAGCCTTACTACCACCTTAAACATGGTCCGCCGAGCACTACTAAAATTCCCAAGCATATTGTTTACTCCACAGGCTATACAGTCTACATATGGATACTAAGGCCATTTGGTGACATCATAAAAACCAAAACACACATCCACCTATTTACTCAGCAGCAGTTTAGCTGGAAAGGAAATGTGGACCCTAATGGGCAGCCAGTTAGTTAGCCAATCCTGGCTTCGTAAAGGTTATTGGGGGCCGATGCTTGTTTTGGATATACTCCTAATAAGACTGATGGTAATTTTATTGCTCTAGACCTGCTTAAATTGAGAGTTGTTTTGAAGGTGGTAATTTTATTGTTTATCTAGTTAAGCCACTTTTCTGCATCTGTTTTGATGCAGTAAATTGAAAGAGGCAGGCGAGTTTACATCTTGTCATTTTTCTAAGTTTCTTGCTTAATTGAATCTCAGTATACATTATTAAACTAAGACCATTTAAGCAGTTGGTTGTTTTGATTATGCTCCTAATAACGCTAACAGTAATTGTATTACTTGACTCGAGCTGCTTTTCCGTCTCAGGAAATTGAAACCGGCAGCTGAGTGAAGTGCCGTTTAAGGCATGGCTAGTTCTTGTATATTCCAGACCTGCACGCTCCCTTTGTGAGGGGCCACCTCCCGAATCCACTCAGCTTCTCCGTGCGCACCTGCCAATTCCGAATCTTCCTCCAAGCATGGTTATGATAAGTTTGTGCACTTTGAGCTGATAAACACTTTAATTGAAGCACAGTTTTCTCGGAACGGTCCCGCTCGGCCAGCCTGATGCATGACCCCCCCCACCACACACCCACCCAGTCTGCTCCTCAGGCCAAAACAACCCAGAACTGGGGGAGTTTGAGGAGGTGCTGAGTGTTGGAGCAGGAGGGTGGAGCGGGATTCATTAACGGATGCTGCTTTTGGCCGCTCGGAGCAGCAGGCTGCCCATTAGCCGAGCCGTATGCAGATAGCCGGAGCTGGGGCCAGATAGGGCAGGTGTGGAAGCTCCAACTTCTGCTCCTGCTTGTGCAGAGGAAACGTCCAACCCAGCTGAACCCAGGGTGGGCGGCTCTGCTCAGGCTGGCCAGAATGCTCCCGGAGTCCAGCCAGGGCAGCCACAATCATTAACAAGCCAAGCGCAATAGAAGCGAGAAGTTTCTAACATGAGTCATCAGGTTATAAACACCTTAAAATGAGTAATAAACAGTTATAAAACATTAATAACATGCCAGATGAAAGTTGCATGAAAGGTGCTTCTGAACATTAGTCCTGTAGATTGTAAGAGGAGAGTGATGGAGGCTGATGGACAGGTGTGCTCAGGGAGGTTTAACGGAGTGTGCGGTAATGTGCTTCATCGCACCGGTCCGCCTCAATCCCAGCATGTTTTGTAAGCCTGCTGCGTTGCTGAAGCGTGAATCCGGCTTGATTCAGCCTGATCCGGGGCCAGTTAAAGGGCAGTGCTTTTAACTGGGCCGGAAATCGCACCCCTTGCTCTCCTCTAATGCTCCGTGTGCCTCTTTGGCCGGTGGCCACATTGACCTTTCTGGAGCTTCCGGAGCCCCTGGCCGGATGGCGTTTGAACGCTGTGTGGGGCGTGCGTGGTGTGGGTTCTGGTAAATTGTTAGAGATTGGGAGCAGAGCAGGAGGGTGACTCTGGGCAGCTTTTTTGGAGGCACCTCCTGCCGGGCCAATCATTACTCCGTTCCAGCTGGCTGGGCACCGGAGCTGTGGAGCTACCAGGGAGACAGAACCCTGCATGTATATGTGCGCATTTTCGGGACATCATGAGCCATTCCCAACAAACAGTAACGGCTTTATTATTACCGGCCTAATGCATATTACATTCTGTTCAACAAGCTGGGATATTTTTCCAAGTTCTGTTGTAGTTCAGTTGTTTACATTTTTGAGCTCTTGGATCGTCGCCTGGTGGAAAGTCTAAGGGTCTCCATTACCCGGGTCAAGGGTCCTCATTACCTATATTTGGGCACTATGAATTCCAAAATACCAATTATCGGATCATCAATATTAAACAGTAAGTTCAGGATTGGGAATGTCACAAGGATGACATGCATGAGTGGGATCCAGTGTACTGCGTTTGCTGCTGGTTGAGCAGTGCTATTCGACCCTGAATAGTCTGTATGGAATATGACGTGGTGGTCCGTGTGCTTTTATGTTAGGCGCAAGGTGACTTCTCTTCAGTTAGCGCTGGCCTATAGCTTCCCCCAGCAGCTGCCCTGCTCACTCTACATAGCCCTGCCGATCCAGTTTCAGCATGGATCATGAGCATAAGGCAAGTATAGTGAGCTGTAACCAAGAATATATATATATATACATTGATGAATATACATGTCCTGCCCTTCCTGCAAAATCAATACTGCCAACCTCTTTATGTGACTTCTTTAATATACAGTACCTGTCAAAACTTTAGACATGGCTCCTCATAGAAGGTTCTTATGTTTATCTTAATGCTTTACTTTAGAATAAGAGTGAAGACATCAAACTATAAAATAGCACTAATTGAATTATACAGTCCACCTTAAAAACCTCCAAAATGGAACTTTTACGGGAGGATGAAACAGCTTTCTTAACCTGCAGTGGAGGCTGATAGAACGAGCAATTCTATTGGTCTGTCCTTCATGAATATTCACTAAACTGAAAGGGGAACTAGAGCTTTTACACTGTGCAGAAAAAGAGATCAAAGTTTTTATTACTACAACTAAATATATATTAGAGGTGGAGATAAGGCAGAAATACAGTCGTCAAAAAATAGTTGCAACCAGAAGTGGTGTCTCTCATTATGGTGTCGGGCCACCATGTTTGCTAACGCACCATTACTAATGTGTATTACGATCCGTTCAACAAGTTGGGATATTTTTCCATGCTGCCAAAGTTCGGCCGTAGTTCAGTTGTTTACATTTTCCGGTTCTCATGAGTTCGAGCTCTTGGACTGTCGCCTGGTGAAAAGTCTAAGGGTGTTCATTACCAAGGTCAGGGGTCATCATTACCTATATTTGGGCACTATGAATTCCAAAATACTAAATATCGGAACACTGATATTAAACAGTTAGGTCAGGATTGGGAATGTCCCAGGGATATCCCATGTGTTTATATGACCTGCTGCCACCCTGAGTCACTCCATGACAGTCTGGTACGACACCATTGCAGTCTTTGGCGACGTTGATGTGGTGTTAAGGGCAGATGTTGTAATGGTCGGTGTGCATGTAGTCCTGCGTTGTGCAGCCGTTTGCCAATGGTGCTGGCACTAACAGGATGACTCATGGAGGGCATTACTGCTCTCTGAATGTCCGCAATCGTGGCTGTTGGCATGTTGCATGTCTTACAATGTCAAACCTACCCACCAAGTTTAATTCCTGCCAGTTGATTCCTTCTGGAACACTAGAACAGCAAGAGTATATGAACAGTTGGAACTGTTAAGTGTAAGCTTGTAGAGTCTTTAAAGTCACCAACAACATCCATTTAGTTAGATGTGTACATTGCTTGAAAGTTTGGAAGCACTGGCCAAAAGTTTGGAACCAGCGTCATCTGGTCCTGAGTTCAGTTCCCAGCGGTGATGCCACGGCCGTCCATGCTTTTGACTGTTTTGGGCTGAAAGTTGTAGTTGTGTTCCTAGTTACTGTTGCATGTACCGCCACGCAGACTGTTAACAGGGCAAGTAATTCCAATGTTTTGGAACTGTCCTTAAATGCCAGTAGTAGCTTATTTTGGCGCTTCTCTATTGGCCTATTCCTCACACAATGCCTGTCGACCAGCTGGTGTTTTCGTGTGCTGGTTTTGATATGACAGCGCTGACTTATAGATGAAAGGCTGTTGGTATGGTGCTCGCCAGAGTGCTTTCTACCCTGGTTGGTGTTGAATTTTGGAAGTCAAAGCCGAGAGCAAAGTGATTAGAGTGCGCTGTCTGCTTTTAGCGGGCTTGTTTTCTAATGAGCCTTTCGGAGGGTTTTGAGCCGTAATGGCTATTCACAGTAAATTGATTAAAGTTAATTAGTGGAAGTATTCTGTTTGTGCAGAATTATGGGCTCTGTGTTTTGAAGGCTACGTTTAGCCTCGTTTGAGGCTTCGGCTGAGCGTCTCCGGCTCCTTTCTCTTTTCCTTCTTTATCCATCTGTCTGTCTTTTGCCTCTTTCTGGATGTTCAGGGTTAATGTCAGTCACCTTAGTTGGATCATCACAGTAATTTTCGGCCGTCAGCCTCCGTTTCATATTCTCGATCAGGAGGGTAATCGCGCTGACAGCTTGTTTGTGAGGACTTGCTCCAGTTGTGTGTGTGTGTGTCTGTGTGTGTCTGTGTGTGTGTGTGCGCGTATGAGAAGCAGCTTTCGGCCTAGTCTGCCATTGACCTGGAAGAGCCAGTGGGAAGGGCCAGAGACAGAGAGAGAGATACAGAGAGAGAGAGGGAGGGAGGGAGTGCTCTGCTACTGCAGTTGTGTTAGTCTGACCTTTAGTGAGACACTCTACACTCTCCGAGTGTCCTCTTATATGATGGCTCTGATACGTATCGGATGGCGTGTTATGTGTGTCAGTGACTTGTATAAAGGTTATATAGCAGCGCTCAGACGTCTGGCTGTTTCACTGCGTCAGCCGAGCTGAAGCTGAAAACAAACTAGACGGAGAACAAACTGGAAGTTAACCTGACGGGCAAGTAATAACCCTTAACTACATTAAACAGAGCCAGAGACACTTTAAGAAAGAAAGAAAGAAAGAAAGAAGAAAAATAAAAGGATGGAAGAAAGAAAGCGAAAGTAAGGAAGAAAGAAG
>JAVGWN010002264.1:0-11308 GCA_034552555.1 Semaprochilodus insignis
TGTGTGTGTGTGTGTGTGTGTGTGTGTGTGTGTTTGTATGCCTGTGTGTGTCTGTGCGTTTGCACCAATGTAATGTATAAGCAGAAGCAAGTTAGCAAAAGCAGCTGTTATTAAACGTGTGGTTGTTTTACACTTAAGGATTATGCTCATTTTCAATGTTGATCATTTCTTTTTATGATTATGATAATAAAATAAACAGATTTACACACATCTGTTTTCTTAAAACACAGTATTTTCCTCATACTGTACATCTGTATTCACCCTCCGTCTGAAACACACTGTTAGTGCTCCTGTGTCTTTAAGCCCCGCCTCCTGATCAGCCCAGTGTGCTCTGATTGGTCTGCTCGTCCACTCTGCTCTGATTAGTCAGCCAACAGAGTGTTTGAAAACGGTAGTTCTGCCTCCACATGTTCCACCAGCAGACGGACTCTTCTCTCCGGAGCAGCACATATTTACAGCTTTACATACGGTATATACTGTATAATGCAGTATTAATTTTAATGTAAGTCAATGAAATGAGCGATTTTGGGCCATTTCTGTTGGTTCATTCATCATAAAATCTGTAAACAGCAGCTTAAAATGGAGACACTCTCATCATCAAAAGAATAGCTGCACCCAGAAAGAGTAAACCGACAGTGTGTAGGTTTGACATCGTGAGACATGCGAATGTGACAAATGGGACGTAAGCAAGGACGGGTCTTATCTCTGTACCCGACTGACCCAACAGCCACGATTGCAGACATTCAGTGAGCAGTGATGTCCTCCATGAGTCATCCTGTTAGTGCAGCACCATTGGCAGACGGCTGCACCACGCAGGACTACATGCNACACAGGACTACATGCACACAGAACGTTACGACGACTGTCCTTAACACCACGTCACCATCACCAAAGACTGCAATGGTGTCGTGCCAGACTGTCATGGAGTGACTCAGAATGGCAGTGGGTCATCTTCAGTGACGAGTCCTGCTTTTGTCTTGGTGGAGACGACCAACGAATCCGTGTGTGGAGGCACCGTGGTCACCAAGATGAACGGTTTGTTGTCACGCGTCCAGAAGGCCTGGTGTCTCTCCACCTCCACCCCTACCGCACCATCTGCAGGAACTGTGTGAGGATATTCAAGCTGCATGGGATGGATTATCACAGGACACCATTAGGAACCTCTACAGCTCCATACCGAGACGTCTGACCGGCCCAACGCCGTACTGAGAGACACTACTTCTGTATGTGTAGCTCAATAAATATTGATCATATCAGTCTAAATTTATCGTCAGTTATTGTTCCTGGTAACTTTTATCCTCCTTCACAACAGCACTGCAATCTGACATGTTTTTCATTGGACAGCAAACAAGCCGTGTTTGTGTGTGTGTGTGTGTGTGTGTGTGTGTGTTGGATGCCACTGTGTCCTTGGCCTACCAGTGACCTCAAACCTGTGAAATCGAAGTGATCAAGGCTGCTTCATTTGAGATTGTCCTCTCTTCTCCTTCACCTCCTGCGAGGCTCTGTCATTACTGTTCATCATTAACACACAGCTGAGCCACCTCCAGCTGCTGTAGCTGCCTCTGGATGGACTACTACCGGGCCTCTACTTACTGAGCCTTCAGAATGTCACTGGTACTGTAACTTTATTAAACACTGACTTATTATTACATCTGAATGTGCAATATTTGTATGGAGCATCATCATTCCATGTTAATCACATACACTGGCAGACGGAATATGGTGCAATAGCAGGACTTGCCCTCTCACTGGGGTGGTCACTGGGGTGGTATCCTCATAGGTACATCTCAGTACCTTTACTTAGGGAACATAAGTGCACCATATTCCATTGAAATGATGTAAGACCAGATACTATCATGTGACTCCTAATAACTATGCTGTGAGCAGCCGGTACTGCCAATTGTGGACCAGATACTTTATGATGAACACCAGGTATTATGTGGTTAGCAACAGATACTATCAGGTGCACACTAGATAGTCCATAAACTCTGTCTAACCGTTTGTGCAAAAGTCAGAGACCACCTTCTTTATTAGTTCCAGTCACTGGAAGGTCTCTGACTTTTGCACACTAACTTTGGAGTTACATAGTATATACTGTGCACCCAATAGTATCTGTTGATAACCTCATAGTACCTGGAGCACAATTCATAGCTCAGTGCATAGTTTCTGGTGGACACCACATCATATCTAGTGCTCACCACATAGTAGCTGGTGCACACCACCTGGTATGTGGTGTGCATTTGATAGTGCCCGGTATGCACCTGATAGTATATGGTGCTCACTACATAGTATGTACTATGCACCTAATAGAATCTGTTACTAACCACATAGTAGCTGGTGCATAACTCATAGCTCCTGTTGCTCAGTGCATAGTTTCTGGTGGCCACCACATAATATCTAGTGCTGATTGCGTAGCCTCTGGTGCTCAACACATAGTATCTGGTGCACACCCATTATTACTGGGCACTCACATTCATAGTATGTGGTGTGCAACCTAATAGTATCTGTTGCCACCCACATAGTAGCTGGTGCACACCACCTGGTATGTGGTGTGCATTTGATAGTGCCTGGTATGTACCTGATAGTATATGGTGCTCACTACATAGTATGTACTATGCACCTAATAGAATCTGTTGCTAACTGCGTAGTAGCTGGTGCACAGCTCATAGCTCCTGTTGCTCAGTGCATAGTTTCTGGTGGCCACCAGATAATATCTAGTGCTGATTGCATAGCCTCTGGTGCTCAACGCATAGTATCTGGTGCACACCCGATATTACTGGGCACTCACTGTATAGTATGTGGTGTGCAACCTAATAGTATCTGTTGCTAACCACATAGTAGCTGGTGCACAGCACATGGTATGTGGTGCGCATCTCATAGTATCTGGTATGCACCTGATAGTATGTGGTGCTCACCACATAGTATCTAGCGTGCACCTGATAGTATCTGTTGATAACCTGCTAATCGCATAGGATCTGGCGGATAATATGCATAATATGGAATACACCTGATATTATTGGTATGTGGCGCTCATCTGATAGTACCTGATATGCACCTGATAGCATATGGTGCTCACTACATAGTATCTAGTGTGCACCTGATAGTATCTGTTGATAACCTCATAGTAGCTGGTGCACAACTCATAGGTCCTGTTGCTCAGTGCATGGTTTCTGGTGGCCACCACATAATATGTATTGCTGATCACATAGTATATGGTGCTTAACGCATAATATGGTACACACCTGATATTAATGGTATGTGGTGCGCATCTGATAGCGTATGGTGCTCACTACATAGTAGTATTTGGTGCTCACTACATAGTATCTAGTGTGCACCTGATAGTATCTGTTGATAACCTCATAGTAGCTGGTGCACAACTCATAGGTCATGTTGTTCGGTGCTTAGTTTCTGGTGGCCATCACATATGTATTGCTGATCACATAGTATATGGTGCTTAATGTATAATATGGTATACACCTGATATTATTGGTATGTGGTGCGCATCTGATAGTACCTGGTATGCACCTGATAGTATATGATGCTCACTGCATAGTATCTGGTGTGCACCTGATAGTAACCACATGTTCTCTGATGTCTGTGTGACAGTAACACAATAATAACACAATATATTACAATGACTTTGAAATTGGAAATTTTCTCTTTTGTCTATTTCTATTATGCAAAACAAATCCAAACATGTAGAAGCTATTCCAGACTGTTTGGAACAGGGTAAAATATCCTCTTCACTACTTACAAAGATGAAGAGTTTACAATCTGCAGTTTCCCCACCACTTGTTTCTATGAGCTGCACCAGAGAAATAATCAAACTAGCAGCGTTAGTTAGACATTTCCAGGCATAATTCAGAAACAGCTGTGGTCTTTCCTGGAAATCTGTTCCAGAGTGGAGAGATCGGTTATTGCCCTTTTAAATATTTATTATGAGGCCATTTCACCCCAGCGTTTCATAAATGGTACGAATGTAAAAAAAATTGTTGTTAGCCCACAAAGCTAACTGCTCGCCCTCCTAATTAAAGCATATAAACATTCCTCTCATTTGCGTCCTTAAGTAGATGCTCTGTTTTGGAGTCGCTAACCATGTTGTGAGCGTTTCAGCTTTGGAGCAACTGCTATGCATAATTTATGCCACCTTCACATGTAGCTTTGCTCAAACTTTCCACACATGGCAACATGCAATTACATGCTACACAGTTCCTCACTATGCATATCACAGCCCAATTACTGCATCAGATAATAACCTACTGTAGCATCTGGATTAAGCTGTGTTGCGTTAGCCGAGTGCTTATGCTGCCATAAAGCTGCATTAACATCTTTCTACACTTCCGACCTTCGCTATCAGACAAGCGCGCTACGTGTCACAAACACGGCCGAGCTGAGAAACAGGTTTTCCAAAACTGCAGTGAATGTAATGCGGCTGAGCACAGAGACAGGGACGCCTGTAGAACTTAGCCTTATTTAGGCTGTGAGCTCTGGGTGGCATCTCGCTGTGGCTTGATGGCTGAAACCCCTCGAGACCTAAAAACAAACAGAAAGCAGGGGGAGATGGGAAACCGGTGCGAGTAAACAGCATGAAAACAGGTAGTGACAAGTTGGTGTGCGTGTGGTTCGAGGGCGATGGAGAGACGGTTGTGTATTTTCCTCTCCACAGAGACACTCAGCAAATACAGTGTAGGAGATTTGTTTTAAATTCTACTGAAGTGCATGACTTAATTTCCTTCCTCTACAAAATAAGAGTTCATTAAACCTCTAGGAGTGAGCTAACAACAGCTTTCAGTCTCACACGTGTTCAGTTCTTATTGATAGAGTCCCTTAAGGGACATGCTGCATTGCTGTTAAGCAAAAATCTGGTGCACACCAGAAACTATGTGGTGTCCTCCAGATACAAACATGGTCCCTCTTTTCATAGTGTATTGTGCTCGGCTCATAGTATCTGATGCACACCAGATAATGTTGGGTGCTTGCTGGATAGTATCTGGTTTGCACCTGACAGTTTATGGTGCTCACCACATAGTTTTGAGAACACAGCTCATAGGATCTGTTGGTCAGTGCATAGTTTCTGGTGGGCACCATATAATTTCTAGTGCTTATTGCATAGTATCTGGTGCACACCGGATAATGTTGGGTGCTTGTTGCATAGTACCTGGTGTGCACCTGATAGTATATGTTGCTCACCACATAGTAGCTGGTGTGCACATGACAGTATATGGTGCTCTCCACATAGTTTCTAGAACACAACTCATAGGATCTGTTGGTCAATGCATAGTTTCTGGTGGACACCACATAATATTTATTGCTCATCATGTAATATCTGGTGCACACTGGATAATGTTGGGTGCTTGCTGCATAGTATCTGGTGTACACCCGATAATATCTGTTGCTAACCACATGTTGCACCTGATAGTAACTGGTACTCACCACATAGTATCTGGTGTGCACCTGATGTGTTCACCATACAGTATTTGGAGCACAACTCATAGGATCTGTTGTTCAGTGCGTAGTCTCTAGTGGACACCACATAATATCTAGTGCTCACCGCATAGTACCTGGTGCACAGCTGATATTTTTGGATGCCCTCTGGCATGCACCCAATAGTATCTGTTGCTAACCACAGTTTCTGGGGCGCACATGACAGTATCTTCTGTGCACCACGTAGTATCTGGTGTGCACCTGATAGTAACTGGTGTTTACCACAGTTTCTGAAGTTTCACAAGTACCTGTTGCTCAATGCATTTCTGGTGGACACCACGTAATTTTTGGTGTTTACTCCTAGCACCTGGTGTACAACTGGTACCATAGGGCGCTCATTGCATACTATGTGGTGAGCACCTGATAGTGTGCTGAGGATGCTATGCACCATGTAGTATCTGGTGCTCACCACACAGTATTCCTGTGCTGTTATTACTTCAGAGGCTCCGCAATTATTTAATGAATAAAGTCAAAACTGGACTTTTTTGAGTTCAGAATCTCTGGCCACATGTATATGGAGAGTGAATGTGTACAAACACTGTTTCCTTTTATAGTACATGTGTTTTGGCTGGTTTATGAACTGAGACCTACAGATGCAGTACAGTAAAGGAAACTCATTATTGAACCCGTTTAAAGCAAGTTCTTATTAAACTTAAATTTGTAACTAAGTTGCAAATAAACCTTAAACCGAATCTTTACTTGTTTCCAAAAAGTTATTTTATAGTGCTAGCTAATGGAACCTGTTCTCCTCCAGTGTTCTGTACTGATGATGATTGTAATAGACGTCAGTATCAGACTAATTAATGAGCTTCTATTAAAGACTGGTGGACTGAGAGACACTCGAGTCTCTTCACCTACACTGAGCTGATTAAGAGTCTTGTTCCAGAAATGATAATAGGACATTAGAGCCATAATAAATCATGCTCCTGTTACTCTCCATACTTAAGTACATTTGAAGGTAAATACTTTAGTACTGTTACTCCAGAGGGGGTCTAAAGGGAGGAACTTCTACTGACACTGGAGGAGTATTGTACCTTGGGGATCTCTACTTTAACTCAAGTACATGGTTTACATGGTACATGGTTTTACATGGTTCCTCCACCACTGGCCGCATTCACATTGGCCATTTGCGCATTGACTTGTTTCCAGCAACAAACTTTTGCAATCAATTTCCTGATCTGAGCACCATGACCGAGACTTCCAGAGCGAGATGTAGCCTCTGGATTTAAAAGGGTGTTTAGTTTAGTTGTGGGTTTTAAGTGGGAAATCTTTGCAGGTTTGTCGAAGCATTCCCCTTTGACGTATGCAGGTTGATTTAGGTTTTAGCCTCACTACGGAGATGCTTGCAAGCTCAAGTCTCAGATTTCTCCCCGCCATAACCATTCTCTTCCATCTGTTCCCTATTCCTTGCATTCATTCGCTCTGTTGATGGAGGATAGGTGGTCCGTTCTTGACTCTCTGATGCCTGGTTTGCGATATAATACCTGGCCCACACTGCAAGCTGCTTTCACAACAACTGTTGTATGTGCTGCACTTCCCTCTCAGGCTTTCACACCACTGGGCACTGCTCACCGGCTGGGAGATGCTAAATCTAGCCTTTCAGTTAGCATCAGGACCTACCAGACAATCCTACTGCTCTCCTGTTGGCTGTGCCGACACTTGGCAGAAGTTGAGAACTCTGGAACTTTTGAACTTTATATGACCCCTCGGTGGACTCATTTTCCGCTGAGCTCCATGCAGTGAAAATCCATGTCTGCACGGCACATCCCATTAAAATAATGTGTTTAAGAGCACAGTGGGGAATGTTCCACGTTCAGCGTGAAAGCAGCTTACCTGATCTTGGAAACGTGAAGGACCTCTGCTCATGGATCAGCAGCCCGATTGACCACAGTGTCTCTCAGAACTCGAGATCCCGAGTAAATGCAACTTTGAGGCTCAGTTTACTTTACTGGTTATGGGTTAATAGCAGCATAAAAACAAGAGAGATATTTAATTTTGACTTCCTCCCAGCTGGACTCTCTTCAGCTCGGGTCTTCAGCTGGTTAATGGTCTTTCATGCATGGCATCAGAGTTCTCTCCTCCATGTTACAGGATGTTGAGTCATAAATATTGAACATGTTTGATATTTACAGTTTGAAATTGGGCCGGTCACAACTGGATTGGATTCCATACACCTCACTCTGCAGGATATTCCGGGAAGATAGTTGTAGAAGACTTGAATTCCAGACATGATTTGCAATTGGGGCGAACCAGACTCAACTTTTCCTGCCTATCCTGGGCGACCACCTTCTGAGGTCAACAGTGTCACCAATGGCATCAAAGAATATTGAACATAAAAGACTAAAGGTCCTTTTCTCTAGCCTGGAAGGTTACCGATGTGTCGTTCACATGAAGGCTTCCCTGCAGCCGTGTAGCCTTAGGAAGCTTTGTAATCCAGCCTTGAACTGCAAATCTTTTTGGAGACCTGAAGATCCATAATGATGAATCCAACACTGACTGTACTCTGTGACTGTTGTTGTTTTTATATAGACTCATCATCGAAAAACAGCTGCACCCAGAAAGAATCAACCGGCAGGAATGAAACTTGGTGGGTAGGTTTGACATCATGAGACATGCTAATGATTCAAGTTTCACACTCGGCTGCGCATGTGGCATTAGCAAGGATGAGCCTTAACGCTGTACCTGACTGACCCAACAGCCACTATTACAGACATTCAGCGAGCCGTGGTGTCCTCCATGAGTCATCCTGTTAGTGCAGTACCATTGGCAGACGGCTGCACCATGCAGGACTACATGCACACAGGCTGTTACGATGACTGTCCTTAACACAACGTCACCGTCACCAAAGACTGCAATGGTGTCGTGCCAGACTGTCATGGAGTGACTCAGAATGGCAGCGGGTCATCTTCAGTGACGAGTCCCGCTTTCGTCTTGGTGGAGACGACCAACGTATCCGTGTGTGGAGGCACCGTGGTCAGCACCAAGATGAACGGTTAGTTGTCACACGTCCAGAAGACCTGGTGTCACTCGACCTCCACCCCTACCGCACCATCTGCAGGAACTGGATATTCAAGCTGCATGGGATGGATTATCACAGGACACCATTAGGAACCTCTACAACTCCATACCGAGACGTCTGGCGTGTTGCATGCTGTTTGTTGTTCCTGGTGACCTTTAACTTCCTTCCCAATAGCAGTGCAATCTGACACTTCCTTCTGGGTGCAGCTACTGTATATTGATGTTGAGTGTATTTATAATAGAAAAGCTCAGAAATGACATTTATATTCAGTCATTGTTGACGTTGTCTGATTTGTTCTGTCTATGAAACCAGACTGAAGATGGCTTCATCAAATTCGAATCATCTGAGGGTCCTACTGAGACTAGTATAGTACAGTACTGTGTAGTATCTGTACGTTCAAAGTGGCCCATACAAACACTCTGACTCATCCTCTTGTTCCATGTGTGGGCAGTTCATTCAGCAAAACTGGCCTGGCATAAATCAAAACTCTTCATCTGCAAGTCTTTCATATTCATTCCCACTTTCATTTGTGTCTTCTCTCTCTCTCTCTCTCTCTCTCTCTCTCTCTCTCTCTCTCTTTTGGGTTATGTGCCACCATCATTAGCGCTGTGTGGTTTGAAGCCCGGGTCTCTGGGGTGGAATGGAATAGTGTTTACTTCAATACTTTCCCATTGTATCCACTGCTCAGCGTATGTATGGCCTGATTGAACCCTGTGGACCTATTAGGGTCTGTAATCAGGAGCGGAGCCAGGCCTAGCCCCGCGGGCTTCATTACACACTGCAGGTACAAACCCCAGCCTGAGCTAACTAACCAACATCACCTCTATTCAACCAATAGAGCGCAGGCTTACACAGGCTTAAACACCCCCCACACCCACCCCCACACTCAACGACATTCCCACTGTCACATGAAACCCAGGCTAACGTAATGTCTTCCACCACCAAGTACTCGATTAAGGTACTCTCCTCGGAGGCGGAGATTGGGTCATTTGTATTGCGAGGGCTTGCGAGCATGTGCTTGCACTAAGTGGTCAGCGCGATGGGGGAGCTACGCTAGATTGCCCGTGAGAGATTCCCACTTCATAGCTAGAGACAATAACAAAGGATGGAGGAGGGAAAAAAAGCACCTCACCAGTGGAGTAATTGCTTTGAGGCTGGAAATACAACTCTGGTCACTTTATCTGGCTCGCTGTGGTAAGGCACCGTTTCCACTCAGCTCTCTACAACATGATTGGTCTGATAGTTTAAGTACATAACCTGGCTGCCTTCAAATGTTGATTTGGTCCAACTTTGTACACTCATAACTGCATATGTCTGATGTTCTTCTTTCATATGTCCTAAACATAGAATGGAATTCCAGAGTCATTTTGAGGGCACTAAAAGTTTCCTACAGAGAGAGAGAGGGAGACGGAGAGAGAGAGAGAGGGAGACGGAGAGAGAGAGAGGGAGACGGAGAGAGAGAGTAAAAGCAGGGTCCGTAGTAAGGTTGTAGTGAAGCACTGTTGGCCCAGATTGAACTCACTTGACTTCACTTGGCACTTTGGCTTTCTTAAATGGTGCAGCTCCATTCAGTTGCTACACCATTATGTATTTTAAGAGAAATCGATATATATCCTTTGTTTATTTTTTTGAACTTAAATGAACAGAATACAAGCTACACATTATTTTATCAATAACTCATTATTTTTAGGATTTTATAGTTATCTGCAAAACTGAACATCCCCAAAATAATTACCATCTGTTGATTTTCTGAGTGAAAATTTTCTGCCATTTTTAGTGCAAAGTCTTATTTTATTGTGGTCTAAGTTCTGTTGAAAGTGAAGCAGAAACAGCTGCTTCTGCGCACTGAATGGCTTACTTGTGTTTAATCTCTGCCTCCTCCTCTGCTCTGTCTGTTCCCCTAAAACACTTTACAGAGGAACAAAAAAAAACAGAAGGAAAATCAACTTCAGCTTTGCCTCATGTGCTCATTCCTGCAAACGTTCTAATTTTGCACATGAGGGTGCGTCTTGGGATGACTCATTTTTCATTTCTAATTGCATGAAATCTTAGAGCTTATCTCACTTTGTTCTCTGTCTTTGTTCTCGTTTTTCCTGGTGCCGGTGTTAAGCCGAGCAGTTGGTGGATGTCGCACGCAGTTTTCCCGTGAGAAGCTCATCCTGAGCGAATTTCCCAAAACTGCTGTAGCTCATCACAGCTCATCACCAAGTTCATCATACGTGCTAAAATGAGCATCAGTGAACACTCTATCTGGGTCTGGGGTCTCGCAAACCTCAAAGTACCTGGGGAGCACTAGCGAGGTGGTTATCCCTAAGGGAGTCTGAACATTTGGAGAAAATTTCCCAAGGATGAGTTTGGTGAAACTTCCTATCAGTCCTGTATTCATAATGCATTAACCATGTCATCTGTAGCACCTTATCCTTCTGGCCTGTGTAATTGCTTTAGCAGAACGAGCCCCTGTGACTGAAACCTACCTAATAGCGTGTAACACCTCCACCAGCACCAATACCAGCTGTGATTTGGCATGGACTGGACAAGTTTCTGGATGTAGCCACATCAGTGTTCAGACACTCTTACATCAAAGAACTGGTCAGTTGGGCCAGATGTGGTGGATGCCTTCACTGACGCAATTCCGAGGAGAATTCCCTGTAGACTGGGATTTTAGCCACCGCTGGTAGACCCATATGACCGTACGCTTCCATACACCTGCAGATTCAGCTACTTCCTTCACACTATGGTCTTCACACTTCCTTCACATTATCTGCTCTGGAGCCATTTTCCACACATGGAACGAGACATTCCCTG
>JAVGWN010002265.1:0-11308 GCA_034552555.1 Semaprochilodus insignis
TATTTTCTTCCTTCAGCCATTCGTTTATCCTTTCTTTTTTATTTCTGGTTTTCTATTTCTACTGCTCTGTTTTTCTTTTCTTACTTCTTTCTGTTTTTATCTGTTCTTTGTTTTTCATCTTGCTTTCCCTTCCTTCTTTTCTTCCCTGTGTATTTTCTTAATGTAATCCTCTTAGACTGTCATTACGAACAGCCTAGAATGCTTTTAGAACACATAAATATTAGAACGTTAATTGATTGACTAATTGATTGAGCTGTTGAATTAATTTCCAGTGCCTGTGCAGGGTCCTACAGAACAGCAGTGTAGTGGAGGCAGGACGATGTGGATGACGATCACACAAACTCCAGATATCACACACGTCTTAGGCGATCGGCTCAGTTTGGAAAACTGTGTTATCTGATTGCTTTAACACTCATTAGCTCACTTTGTTTACTGAATTAATGAGAGGGAGAAAGAACAACAGATAAAACCACAAAGAGACAGATGGAAGGGGGTTACAAATGAGAGAACGACAGAAGGAGAGAGGTGGCAGAGAGACAGAGAGAGTCAAATGGATAAAGCATCTTGTCCTGAAACACGTGTCCTCCATGATTATCGCTCTCACAGACCCGGATTGTGTTTCCAGTACGGAACAAAAAATTTATTTATTTTATAAATAAATAAATAAATAAATAAGAAGATAAAAACACTGACTGAATTTCATGCGAATGTACTCGTACGGATCTTCCTGCCACAGCTTCTCATCCTCATCCTTATAGCACATCAGAGGGAACACCACCTCCCGAGTTATGGTCTGGAAAAAAGAGAGAAGGAAAGACACAGACATCACCAAAACAGTATCCACAACACACGATTCACTTAAACCTTCTCCTCCAGCTGACAACGCCATCGCTCATCCTGACCTGCATGTGTGGCTTCATCTGTTTCCACGTAATGGAGTGAGAGATGCTCTGGGTCAGGTAGTTCAGAGTCTGCTGCAGCACACGTGGACTCACGTACTGTTTCTGTCTGTGCTGGTCCACCACCTTTAATAAGACCTGCCACGACACAGGATAACTGACTCATTCCAAATGCACTTTAGTTTTCATGTATGGCATCATATTTATACGCTCATCATAAAAACAACAGCACAAACAGCTTCACCCAGAAGGAATCAACCAACAGGAATGAAACTTGGTAGGTAGGTTTGACATCCTGTTTCACGCTTGGCTGTGCATGTGACGTAAGCAAGGACGGGCCTCATCGTTGTACCTGACTGACCCAACAGCCACGATTGTGGACATTCAGCGAGCAGTGATGCCCTCCATGCCTCATCCTGTTAGTGCCAGCACCGTTGGCGGACGGCTGCACAAGGCAGGACTACACACATGCAGACCGATATAACGACTGCCCTTAACACCATGACAACATCGCCAAAGACTGCAAGGGCGTTGTGCCAGACTGTCATACAGTGACTCAGAATGGCAGCGGGTCATCTTCAGTGACGAGTCCCCCCCTGGTCTTGGTGGAGACGACCAATGAATCCGCGTGTGGGTGCACCGTGGTCATCCGTGTGTTATTATTTAGGTTTAGTTTGGCAAACTGCATGCAGTGCTCACCTGCTGAATTCCAACAGCGTACGTCTTCAGAAAGAAATCCGCAAACTCAAAGTATTCCTTCGTTACGTTGCCTGGGCTTCCATACCTAGGAAACACATGAACATGGTTTGTGATATCGTCATAATCTATCATCATTCTTCGCTCGTCCTTCTATCTGTTTTCCATTTTTCTTTTCTTATTTTTTTCCTTTATCCTTCCTTCAACTTTTTCCTCTTTCTTTTGTTTCCTTTTTTTCTTTGTGTACTGTTTATGTAATTAGACACTTGAGAAATTAGACTGAGTGTGTGCCCACGTTGTGTGCATTTGTCTGTGTCATTGCATCTTGTAGCTTGAAGCTGAACCATTCTGACTGTTGATTACCGCATCAGACATTGAAGTTTGACAACAGACAGAGCTGTTTCAGGACCCACAGAGTGCATCAAAATAGTAACTTAAATAAGGATCTGGATTTTGATATGTCAAATGGATAAAGCAATGGGCATCATGTCTCTGATTTCCCCTAGAAATTGGATCCTCGGTACTCTAGACTCTATTTCTTCTATCGTTATTCTATCTTTCTTGGTCACGCTATACATCTTCCTTCCTTCATTCTTAGTTTTTTGTTTAGCTTTTTGTACTTCTTTATTTTCTCATTTTCCCCTTTCAGGTCATTCGGTTTTCCTTTTCATCTTGATTTCTGCTTTTTTCCATTTTCTTACTTCTTTTTTTTTTTTTTTATCTGTTTTTGATCCTTCGATTTTCCTTCCCTCATTCTGTTATTTCTCCTTCCTGTTTTCTTTTCTTTTATCTCTCAGTCTCTCTTTCTTGCTTTCCTTTCCTTCCTTCCTTCCCTGTTTTTGTTTGTTTTTCATGTAATTCTCTTAGACTGTCTTAATGAACACCTAGAATGCTTTTAGAACACAAATATTAGAAGGTGAATTAAATGGATGTTGAATTGGTCGTTTCCAGTGCCTGTTCAGGGTCCTGCAGTAAATCTGACAGCGGTGTAGTTGAGGCAGGACGATGATGTGGATGATGAGGATGATGATGTGGACGTTGTTGAAGGACTGCGAGAGTGGCGTTCTGGTTTGCCCCTCACTGTTTTAGATCTGGGCTTGAATCCAGGTTTATCATCTCCATCATTCATTTTTCCTACTGAACTCACAGTATGACTGCCTTAGTGATGTATGTGCATCCACTGACCATGTGACCTCCGCATTACACATTACTGATCTCTCAGATCAGAGATTCATATTGAAACGTGGGATCTGTAAAGCATGTGGTTTGCATAATGCTAATCGGTGTCCATAAGCCTCCATTACACGTTAGCTACACTAGACTCGTAGCTTCAGTGCAAAACTACAGACATGACACATGTCTTGGGTGATCTGATTGCTTTAACACTCATAAGCTCACTTTGTTTACTGAATTAATGAGAGGGAGAAAGAAAAACAGATAAAACCTCAAAGAGACAGGAAATGGAAGAGGGAAGACGGAATGGTAGTGGGACCATAGGAAGCCAGAGCTACTCTGCATAGCATCCTGCGTCCTTGATTATAATATCATGCATTATCACCAAATTAAATATGTCTAGTTTATAGATGAAATAAACATGCTTGTGTTGTGATGTCACCTCTCAAACAGCCTGGTGATGATGTGTAGAGCCCACTTCTTGCATTTCCACCAAATTAATTCTGGCCGATCGTCTTCGTCCACCTCAAGAGTCTCCTACGAGCCAAAGAAGGAAACCTGCTGTGAAGCGATTAGGAGAATCCTGCAATATCTACAATGCATCTCTTCAAAGGTAGAAATAATGCTCCCTTGTCTGTTTTTCTCACCCCGTTCATTAGACAATGAACGGAGCAGTAAACACAACGATGGATAAAACTCTTGCTGAGCGCCCACTCTCTGCAAGAAACCACGTTCAGCAGCAAACAAAAGAAGTGATATAAATAGAAGCAGAATAAGAGTTCACATTGGTGCTGCTTTCCACCACCGGAGACGCTCTTGGAGAGGAAAGGGAGGAAGTTTGATACTAACCTCACAGCGTTTCTTCTAGACTGGTATCTAACCAGCTGTTAAAGTTAACATGGAGGAGGAGGGGCTGTGCATTTCCTGGTGTATTGTGGACACCACAACTTTCTGGTGATATGATGCCCCCTGCTGCTTGATGTATACATTTATCAGGTTGCGTCATCTTACACAGTGATCCTTTAATGGCTGATTTTTCTGAACACCAAATAATGGAAGTGTGGTCTCTGACTTTTGCACAGAAGAATACACTGATGTCTGCCCTGTCCTTCTTGCCTGAAGTTGGCACTTCAGAGATATGAGGTTTCTTATGACTGCAATAATATAACATACAAACGCAACGTACCTGGGGTACATCGCGATCCACGACTGCTCTCAGGATCTCCATCCACTGGGTCATAACAGTGTTAACGAGCAGCTGAAGAGGCAGGGAATACTACACACACACACACACACACACACACACACACACATATACACAAACACACACACACACAAAAACAATGTATCCGTAACTGTTGGATACACCACCACCATGGCAAGGTTACTGTAAACAGATATGAACTCTTCAGGAATGATAACTGAAAACAAACTGACAACCACGTAATGCATACCTGCACGAGTGCGTGGAATATCTTGAGGATCTGCTTCTGGATGAGCACAGAGAAGACTGTGGCATCGGGCAGGAGCTGGGTGATGAGCTGCTGGATGCGGGGCAGGAAGAGCTGCATAGCACCAAGCAGTGGAGCCCTCTCCTCCGCCTTTCTGAACCTGCCAACAGCAGCAGAGCCCATTAGTACAGTCACTACACCCATCACAGGTATGCTCCTCTAAATGTAGCTGACTGACCAAAACATCTTTGGTGCCCACCAATTAATCTCGAACAGATGTGCCACCTACAAGCATTCTGCGAACCACGTGGCTAAATCATCAAACACTTGCTTATCACACCCTGGATAGAGCTATTAAAGGGCCCATTATACAGTCTTTGAGGCTATGTTCAGATTGCAGGCCAATCGGATTTGTTTCTCAGACTTCAGTAACCCATAGGTTGCTCTGTTAACAACGTAGGCATCTGGAACTGCGTAGCCACGCTGGTGATGTGGCTTTCATGCCCAGATCCAGGAGAGATGGAGGGGTATCATTCAGCCATCCAAACAATCACTCTGTCAAGTCACAACTCGGAACTCTATGCCGCTTTTCTTGAATCCCAGCACTTCCTTCACTCTGGATTTGACACCATCAGAATCGTTTGCCGCATTTCGGGTGATGCAAAAATCCATTTTGACACATTTGACAGTCCAATTATTCAAACCATTTATTTCAAGTCACTCTTTTCAAACCAACTTAAAATGTGGTTTGGATCAGATTAGCAAAAATTAGAACAACAAATTTGTTGCCCAGATGATCAAAAATCTATCTGGATAAGCCAAAAACTAGATCTGGGCTGACAGTCTTAACATAGCATAAAACATGTTGTAGGAACAATGAAACATTACAGGGCCTGCACCATGGGAAACTAAAATTTCCTCCTTATATAAAATTAAAGGTTGATGTGGTATCCAAACTTCATTCATATCGCTCCTATATGCTCATTCTTTGTGTTGTTCATTGTTTTTTATATAATGTGAAAACAGATATGATCCAAAATGACTTTGAAAAAATTAGGGATGCACCTAATATTTGGCAACCGAAATTATTCGGCTGAAAATGGCAAAAAAAAAAAAAAAAAAACCTGATTAATTTATACTGAACAATGACGTTTTTAATGACGCTGTTACTTTTCTGTAGTTCCCGGATGTAGCGTTAGTTTTCCACTGCGAGTCACACCGGAGCATGCTGACACTTCCCAGCTTTTACGCAGTTTCAAGCATTCAACCCAAACGGAGCTCCAGACAGAGTACAGAACAGAACAGAGCCGCTACAGCGAGGCAGACAGCGCGATAAAATCACAGGCAGCGTGGAGTGAGGCGCTCTATGTGAATGCAGCATGTTGGCTGGGATGTATTTAAGTCATATTGTGCTTTGTTGGTGTGTCTGCTGGGATGTTAAGATGCTCAGAGTACAGTAAGTGTGTTTAATCTGCAGTTTAGTAATAGCTTTTTCTCTGAAACCAAAACAAAAATACATCCCAAACAGCAAAATTGTTCTGGCCCAAATCTGGCCAAAAAAATTCACTTCGGTGCATCCTTAGGACAAATTATTTCTCCTTTTACATTAGTTAGAAGCTTGCTTGCTTGTCCTGTCAAGTTAACTAATCTGGGACTAAAAAGGTTTCACCCCGACACCAGCGACATGGAAACCAACCTGCAAAAACAGGCCATTTCAAATTCATCATTTCCGTGATGTCACAAAAACCAATGCCTTTACATATATCCACCTATTCAGCCTACAGCCTAGCAGTTAACACTGTAGCCCCGCCCAGTCAACTCATAACTGTACGAAGTGATTCAAAATAGGCTGCTTTTTGAATAAGGCACGATACAGGGCAGCTAAACACACACACACACACACACACACACACACACACACACACACACACACACACACACACACACACACAGTAACTGTGTTCAATTAAAGCCATATTGAGACACAGACAGGCACAGTAGATTACAGGTGGCTCGAAAAGTACACAGAGAAAGGCGGCCAGTCTTTTAGTTACACAGCCGAACGTTAATGGTCTGTAACCTCCAGCCAACATTGCTAGCTAAGCCTTTATCAGCTTGTAAACAGCCAATTTGTGAAGAGCTAGTAAAGTGATAGCAAACGTGATACGTGATGCTGAACACTTTAATCAATTTGGTTTATATGAGCAGAGTGTAAGAATGAACTTGAGCATGGTTTATTGGCTCTCCCTGCTGGTATTCTATAGTGGCACTCTACTAGATGATGCTGTCACGCGGCATCCCGGGTGGCCCTAATGCTGCATGTGTGTCTTCTAGTGGTACAACACCCAAGGTAGTATGCAAAATGACTAAAATGAATGACAGCTGTAGCTGCTTATTCCTCCAGCACCACTGATGGCAAAAGCTGGAAAAACGTAACTTCTGAAGGAGTGCTTCGGCCACTGCGGTATGTGCCTGCCTACAGAATTTTCCATTGCTGCCCCATAAAGGAATATTCCATTTACCACTGACTGCCTAACGCCCACATGTGGACGCACTACAAGGGCTAGGGAGTAGCAGGAGCAGCAGCTGCCACCGCCACACTGAAGCAGCTTTTATAGATCACAGAATGCCAAGCAGCGTCAGAAGGTCGGTTCAATATTGCTGAACAACTGAATGTGGTTTGGGGCAAATGTGAGATGATTCAGCCAATGCAGGCTGCACAGCGCTAATTGCTGGCTTATAAGCTTCCCTTAACTTTGAGCTACATTAGCCTCAGTGATCCAGTGGAACATTAAAGAAGCAAACTCCAGCATATCTTGGCTGATTGGCTATATCTTCCCCCAAAAGCACCACTTCCAGAACAATCCTGTTCAGCCATATATGCTCCTTTCGCATTCCATTAGGTGCAGCTGAAGAGAATGCCCTCAGGGCAGCAGGTGAGTATGTTAATTCCCTAGGGTCACACGGTTGGTTGGTGAGATATTTGGGTATGTGTGAGGGATACAAAACATGCAGGGCACTCACTCATAGGTCTTGACGAGCTGATAGAGCGCAAGCAGGCTTCCGTACCAGCTCCCACTGTTCTGCGACTGCAAGTACAAGCTGATCTTATCCACGATGCCGGTCCAGCGGCCAGGGAAATCATGCTTTATGATAGCACGCAAGCAGACGGTCAGCTGGGCCCTGGCAATAAAAACACATATTACTTTATGTTGACAAACGTGCAAACAGAAAGCAGCCCATGCTCATATCACAAGTTACTGACTGACCGTATAGACTCAGGACACTGAATGATGGCCTCCACCATGTTCTCTCGGATCTGGCCCCGGTCGTTCTCATGGATGTTAAATGGGAAGACGACCTCCCCCAAAGAGGGCTCCCGGTCCTGCCAGTACTGACTGACCATGTTCTTCAGGTAGATGGCAGCTGTGACACATAAAGATGGCACTGTAAACTCTTGTCCAAATATTTACACCCACCAGCCACTTCATTAGGTTCACCGCCTTGTATCTACACTCACTGTCTATTTATCAGTTCCACTGACCACATAGGGGCACCTTGTAGTTCTACAGTTACAGACTGTAGTCCATCCGTTTCTCTGTATATAATATATTTATATCATATATAATATATTTATTACCCTGTTCTTCAATAGCCAGGACCCCCACAGAGCAGGTATTATGTATGGTTCATTCTCAGCACCGCAGGGACACTGACGTGGTGGTGATGTGTTAGTGTATGTTGTGTTGGTTTGAGTAGATTAGACACAGTAGTGTTGCTGGAGTGTTTAAACACCTTAGTGTCACTGCTGGACTGAGAATCATCCACCAACCAAAACTATTCATCTAACAGCGTCCTGGGGGCACTGAGCTATCGTCTCTGACTGTACATCTACGAGGTGGACCAGCAAGGTAGGAGTGTCTAATAGAGTGGACACAGTGTTTAAATACTCCAGCAGACCTGCTGTGTCTGATCCACTCACACCAGCTCTACACACACTAACACACCACCACGTCTGTGTCACTGCAGGGCTGAGAATGATCCACCAGGTATTATACCTGCTCTGTGGTGGTCCTGTGGCGGTCCTGACCATTGATAAACAGGGTAATAAAGTATACAGAGAAACAGATGGACTACAGTCTGTAACTGTAGAACTACACAGTGCTCCTATATGGTGAGTGGAGCTGAGACAATGGACAGTGAGTGTAGATACACTGAGGTGTAACTAATGAAGTGGCCTGTCGTTGGACAGAAGGATTTACATCAATCAATGCTAACCAATGACTACTACTGACTACTAACTAATGACGTACTATCAGAGTAACACTGAGAAACAGATCTATGAAAATCAGTCACTGTTAACAATGAACAACTACTGCTAAGCATGCATTACAGTGAAAAACCTCTGAGCGGTTAACCGCTGTTAAGCCTACACTGATGATCTGGTAGTAGGAATATGAGAAGAGCTCAGTGTATTGTGAAGCGGGTTAAGAAATGTCTGAGTTTGTGGGGCAAGGAAAGCAATGGTATGGTAGCTGGGTGAGGGGTTCTCACCTGCCTGCCGCACAGGAAACTCCACCTGGTCCGACACGATGATCTGCAGCAAAGTCGGAGCGAAGTTGATAATCTTGTAGGACTGGAAAACACAAGGAAACACAGACTATACAGTTGATACGAGGACCTCTAAATAAACAGAATTATTCTCTCTATGATCTTTGCTGTTATCACACTGTCCACCACTAAAGCAATTGTATTATGGCCGGATGCCATGAATGCCTTAACCTTGGCAGCAACAGTTGATTCGAGTGCTTCTTAAAGGGGAATTCCACTGATAGCGGACTTCGGAACATCTACAGCCACTGATAGCGGACTTCGGAACATCTACATCCATAGGCAAATCCAGTAACTGTAGGGGAACTTACAGAGGAACTTACAGACTCTGATTTACCTACACGCACCTGAATGTATATATACACATATACATATATACACACACACACACACACACTATATAATGTGTGTATATATATATAAAATCAAGAAGAATTTTACCATTAAAACATTTAAGCATGATGCAGTTCCATACTGAACCATTTTGGACCAACAAGAGAACCCTGGAAACGTGAGAAGAACCCTTTTTGGTGCTATATAGAACTATTTTCTAAAAAGTGCAAAATAGAACCATATATATATATACACCAAAAAAGGTTCTTCTACTGTTGCATTCTTTTATTGTTTCAGTCTTTGCATGGTGAATTGTTTCAGATTGGTTCCTCTGATTGATTGTACACGTTTCCAGGGTTCTCTTGTTGGTCCAAAACAGTTCAGTATGGAACTGCATCTTATATATAAATGAGCGTAATGTATCTTTCAAATCTAGCTGATTTAATAGACAGTAGATAGCTATGTTATTAGATCCCTTGGGTCCATTTGTGTACCAACTTACCCTCATGTTGCTTTAGAGCTGGGGTCTTCAAACTGGTCCTTTATGCATTGTAAGTTAGGTTCTAGCTATAATGAGGACTCAGTAAGTGTCTCTAGAACAGTGCATTTTACACCAAGCCACTCTGAATTACTCTGTTTACTTCATTATAGTTTAATATGGTCCTGTGGAGTTCCCCTTCGGTACCCAAGATTGTAGTCTCAGGATGGTGTAATGGGTCTTGTCCATCATCATCTTCTTTTAATGAGAGTGTAAATTACAGCACTGAAAAAGCAACTGATTGGTTTTGCTCAAATGATGAGCAACATTGCAAATTATGTGCAATATGGTGTAATACATCAACACTGTAAAAACACCACCTTGCATCAACACGTTCTGCTTTTTTGCAGAACCGAGACATTTAATCACAAACAGTCCTGCACTATTGAACCTGAATAGACGTATCCTATAGAACATGGTGGCTAGGACCAGAAACGCTGACAGTTACTACCTTTTCACTTCCTTTTTGGCTCAGCTCAAATTTAATGACCCTGAAAGGAATCAGCTTCCCCCATTCCCCCCAATTTCTGTCGGTTCCTCTCCATTCCTCCACCTCCTCTCCTCGATTCCTCCACGTTCCTCCAGGGTAAGAGCGGAACTGCAGGAAGGGCGGGTGAGGAAAGAGCAGTAGCCAAAGTTTCTACCTACAGATACTAGTCAACTACTTAAACTGGGAATGACAGCTCACGGCCATCACCCTGTGGTTATCTGCTCTGAGGCGGAGAACCGTATTTAACACTGCACTGACCCGCCATGGTCATTAACTTATCAAGCAGGCTGCATTGGCCTGATGTGCTCCAGTCAGGGCCTTGGCCTTGCCCTTGCCCTTCTTCATTCACACACACACACACACACACACACACACACACACACACACACAGAGAGAGAGAGAGAGAGAGAGAGAGAGAGAGAGAGAGAGAGAGAGAAACACCCATATATACAGCACAGTTCTCCAGCACCACATAATTCATCCAGCACAGTGAGAACCGTCAAACATTAACAGCTATGCTCTTTCTGGTTCTTCAGTAAAGATTCTATGTACAATCTTTAGTTCTCTATGGACGAAGAATATCTTGCATATGGTTCTATATGTAACCTATTTGAAAATGGTTCTAGATAGCACCAAAAAGTGTTCTTCTTTTGTTGTTACAAACAGTCTACATATATAGACATTAAGAATCATATACAGCACGTTCTCCATTAACCTGAAGAATCATTTCACCATCAAAAATATTTAAGCAAAATAGGGTTCCACACTGAACCATTTTGGACCAACAGGAGAACCCTGGAAATGTGTACAATCCATCAGAGAAACCAATCTGAAACAACCACCATGCAAAGACTGAAACAATAAAATAATGCAACGATAGAAGAACCCTTTTTGGTGCTATCTAGAACAATTTTCTAAAAAAGTGCCAAACAGAACCATATTCAACACGCTAACCCAAAGAACTTTCATGCTTAAATGGCTCTTTGCATGAAGAGATGGTTCTTCAGGTTGATGCATAATGTTCTGTATTCTATCATTTTGGAATTGTTCTCTCTCTCTCTCTCTATACACACATACATACATACATATACATACATACATATACATTATATATATA
>JAVGWN010002266.1:0-11306 GCA_034552555.1 Semaprochilodus insignis
TTTCAGGTGGGCTCTTCAATTTTTCCAGAGCTGTATATATTTATTGGAAACATGTCTAAAGGTGTCTGTACGTGTTTGTAAATGTATGTTTGATGATGATGATGATGATGATGATGATGGTTCACACTCAGACAGCAGCTAGAAAAACACAGTGATGGTGAGTTTCTTCAGACATTTTAAAGGCAAGCAAGATACATTCAGTACAGGGCTTGATTGTTTTTTTTTTCCTCTTTCTTTTTCTCGGTGCAAGACAATAAAATAGAACAGATACAGGCAGAGTTACTGAGGAGTTCTGTGCTCTAAATGTGTATGTACACTGCTTTAGTTCATCTTCCTTTCAGCCAATATCCTGCTAATGACAAATACATCTCCATAAAAAGCCATTTAAAATCTTAAAACATTCCCATCTTCTCATTTCAACAGAAGTCAAACTCCACCGAAAACATTTTCCCATAACCAACTCAAGGTATACATGATGTTTATGGAAGTTGGTAACTCTTATTATCATAAACAACTGGTTTGTTTCAAACTTGTTTCTTTGGCCTGAAATACTAATCTCAGATCAGCTCTTCAACTATATAGTTATTCCTGTCAAATGATGTTTATTTGATTTACTATGAACTTAAGCAAATGTTAGCTTGGTGGCTATTTCATCTTTGTTTTCAGCCTATCTAGCTACTAAAACACAGTCCAGCTTGTTAGCGCAGCATTTCAAACTCGGTTAGTAAGTTAATAAAATTTTTGGACACCCAATAAAACATTAGCCAAACATTAGGCTAGTTTGTTTTTGTCGTTTGGCTGGGTATTTTCAGTGAGCTAGCTACAACAATGATGATATGATGGCTAGCTGTGTCATTTCCAAACAGACTGGTTTTAATTAGCTGCAACACAGTCCAGCTTGGTATCTTAGCATTTGTAACTGGAAGCTTAATGTTATGTAGCGACTACAAAAAAAGGCCACTTTTAGGATAAATTCTATGTATCTTATGGTTGCGTGATGCTAATATTAGCATGATGGATAATTTTTGATGCAATTTAAAAAAAAATGCTTAGCTTTAATTAGCTACAACAATACAGTCCAGCTCATTTGCGCAGCATTTTAACCTGTTGGTAACTGTCTTCATTTTTATGTCACCCAATAGAACCTTACCATTAGCATAGTGGCTAATTCAATTTTGCCTTTTGGCTGGCTATTTTCAGTCAGCTAGTATTTCAAAATGGTAACTCAACGTTATGTAGCAACTACAAAGATGTCTTTTTGGGTAAATCATGCAATCAAGCTAACGCTGGCTAACTGTTGTCATTTCCAACTTGCTTAGCTTTAGTTATCTGCATCAACACAGTCCAGCTTGACAGCATTTCACACTGGAAACTCCACTTTATCTGGCAACCACATACTTTGAGCATACAATATCTGTAGATTAATGTCATCTGACACTAGTGTTAGCATAATGGCTAATTCTAATTGTCATTTCCAATTTCAGTATTAAAATAAAACATTGATATATAATATTATGACTGCCTAGTGACCACAAAATTCTGTTGGGTTCAGGGCAGAAATAATGGAACATATGAAGGATTGTAGGAGGTTGTGACAATGTACTAACAAAGTTCACCCTATGTTGTCACAATAGTGTCAAATAACATTGTCACAGCTTTCTGACGAAAGTACATTTAAACGTTGTGACAGCATTGTGGGCACCAAAACAATAGGGTGTGACAAAGTTGTCACAGCATGACTGTTTGCTGGGTATATTTGCCTTTCAGATAGGCCGTTTCTACCCTGTCTGGTTTCAAATAACCGCAATTAGTCGTATAGTGTTATTTAGCCTCTGTAAACAAGTTGCTACAGTTAGTTTTATGTTTAATGGTATTCTTTAAAGCTTATCCAGTCGTAGCTATAGAAAATGGATTTGTGGGCAAAGCCTGGATCGGTCTGTTATAGCAAAAACAAACTAGCTGGTCTGAGATTAGCATTCAAGACAAAGGTTGTCTGTTCTAAATCTATGGGCACCTTAATTGTACCCCTAGATTTTTCCAAATTAATTGATAATAACTGGTCATGAACAGATATGAATGAACTGGAATCTAGTTAGGGCTGCACAATGTATCGTCTGGTAAATCGAAATCCCGATGCTGACCATTGAGACATTGATATTGCAGAAGGCCGAAATATTTAAATAAGCTTCTATTAACAATAGTGTAAAAACTTTTGACCAATCACAGTCCCAGATGAGATCCTGTGAGTGTTCTGAGAAATCAGGGTGTTCACATATTCCAATAAAAGGGAATTAAAGAGGTCTAAATGAATAATGCAGACTAATCTTTAACCATGCCACTTGAATGATTTACCATTGTCCTTTAATATATCATAATACGTAGCAATATAATCTCAGTACTAGCATTTTGTCCATATCGTGCAGCCCTAATTCTTGTACCCTTGGTTCTTCCATTCAGTAAAGCTTGGTAGATACCAGCAGCATAAGATTGGTGATGGACACAAACGTAAACAGAAGGGAGAAGACAGACGCTGCCGTCTACACTTGAAGGGCAGATCCACTCCTAGGTTGCCTTGGTTGTCTTCCGCATCCTGGCAGGTTCGTCTGAAGACGCAACAAACGGGTGTAGTGACTCAGCAAATTAAGCTCAAGCAGCTTGAGAACGGAAATCCATCACAACCCCTCACTTCAGACCACGCTGTGTGCAAAAATAAACTTCCGCAGTCCTCCCTGATCTCCGACAGCTGATTCAGAGTCCTCGCATAAGGCCTTTCACACTCGGCTAACAAACACAGACACTCTCTCGTATCCTTCAGATTCAAATTAATAGTTTCGCAAAAAAAGCAGATTTGCACAGTTTCCCCCTCTACTTATATATGTAGTCGATTAACCAAGGCAAGCTTGGTGTCTGAAATTTGCTTCTTTGGCGCTGGAGCTATGAGGCTAATGTAGCTACCAAGTAAACAAAGCATATTAGCATTGCTAGCAAACAGCATTGTGCAATGCTAACTGGCCTCTGACACAGTTTGACTGTTTCCTATAAAAATGAACATAGAGTATGGGTAAAATTCAGGCTTCAAAATTACTGCAACTTCTTTTTTCTAGCCAGCCTAAGCAGTTCGCTAACAGGTGAAGTGTTAGCTACATTAGCCTCACGGCTCCAGTGCAAAACTGAAGAAGCAAATCTCAGACACTGCACATGCCTTCTTTTACAGAAAGAGGAAAACTGAGTAAATTTGAGCTCACTGGACTTTGTCCCACGTACAACGGGACCAGTCACCAATGCTAATGCTCTTAGCATCGATGCTGCACTCTTCTGCAGTTTAGGAGGTGATATACAGTTAGCTTTGCACTCTGTGACACCAGCTCTTTTGCCGTACATACTGATGAGACTGTGACATTGGTGCTGTTTTATCTGTTTGCCGTCTCTGTGTTCGGTGATAACCGTGTGAAGCCTGGACAGAGTGCCACTGTAGGATAACACTGAGATGTACAGTACGTCTATGCTCAAAGGAATAGTTTGGTGAAAAATCTCACATACGCTCACCCAGGACATTTTTGGTGTAAAGTTTGCATATTTAGTTTTGTGCTGGAGCTATGACCTCAACGTCGGGCAAATATACTGTCCATCTGTTAGCACTGTGCCTTAATACAGGGCTGGAACCATCACTGCAACACTGCCATAACCATATGGAGCAAAAGACATCTTCAGCTGCTTTCTAAAGCATTTCAAAATACAGCTATGGTCATTCTGGGCACATCTAACACTCCTTCATTTTAATAACAACTTCCTAGTGTACTACTGATGATCTGAAACCCGTGAAGTTGTTCAGGTCAAGCAGAGTCTGGAATCATTTTGGACATTTATCTGCACCCTGCCTGAATTCAGACTGTTGAAAACACTGATTCCAAGCATTTGAATGGTGCATGTAAGCTACCTTAGAGGTCTGCACTTGTAAAAGTCAACCCAGACCTGCAACTTAAAGTCCTGACACATCTTGACCCAACTGCTACTGCTGAATTTGAAACCCAAGTCCAACCCAACTACACAACTTCGAGGTCTGACCCGAATCGACCTGACTGCTAAACCCAACCCGGACCCAACTGCTACTGATAAGTTTGAAAGCTAAACCCGATTCACAACTTAAAGGCAGACCGAACTCGACTCAGACCCGGACCCGCAGCTTAAACATCCGAGCCTAATTGACTCCACTGCTACTGCTAAATTTGAAACCCAAGTCCAACCCAGTTAAGCAGCTTTGAGATCTGACCCGAATCGACCTGACTGCTAAACCCAACCCTGACCCAACTGCTACTGATAAGTTTGAAAGCTAAACCCGATTCACAACTTAAAGACAGACCGAACTCGACTCAGACCCGGACCCACGGCTTAAACACCCGAGCCTAATCAACTCCACTGCTACTGCTAAATTTGAAACCATGATCCAATCCATATTCGCATCTTACAGACCTGATCCAACTCGACCCTGCTACTGTTACAACTGCTAAACCCAATCCGGACCAGCAACTTAAAGACCTGACCTGCATCAACCTGACTGCTACCGATACATGTGAAACCCATACCTGACATGAACCCGCAACTACTACGGCTAAACTTAAAACCAAAACCCATCTAGAATTTTCAACTTTTGAAACCCAACTCAACCAAGCCCAATTGGAAATGACCCCGGCCCGAAACTCCCTATTTTCTTAGGAGACATTTATAGTAGCTATATTAGTATAGCTCTAGAGCTAAAACCAAGCAGCAAACATCTGATTCCAGACATGTGCTGGCTGACGGCAATTCGGGGTAAATGTGGAAACTGGGGGGGGGGTCATTTTTCACCAAACTATGACTTCAATGAGACACTGCACTGCTGGAAGCCAAAGCTACCATGAGACTGGTTCTATCTAAAGACCTGACGAACAGAGCAGGAGATTGAGCTGTTTTTTTTTGTACACACACACACACACACACACACGCTGTGGAAGTCCTCTTCACGGTTTCATTGTCATTGACGCAGGGAATGTCCGTCATACACAGCGATGCGAGCACAGTCCTCCGGTCACGTTAACGGTTGACCTTCCGACCCAGTCAGCTTTTGTGCAAAAGACGAGGCCGAGGATGCGGATCAGCTTATCCTTCTAACTGGGCAGTGGGGACTCTCTTAAAGGGACATGCGCACAGTTTGAGTCGTACAGGGCGAGACGAGGGGGAGGAAGATGGAGGAAGACGCACACACACACACACACACACACACGCACACACACATTTTCAGTTGTGTTTTGCTGCTTTTGTGTCTGTTTGCTTCGTTGGCAGTGAACAGCAGTGACCCAGCAGTCCACACACACACATACATGTGCCTAAAGCCTGCTGCATTCTAGGAGAGGAACTGAGTCTCTGTTTTTTCATCTCCCCCCATCTTCCTCCGTTAAGTGTTTCTCCTGGAAGACAGAAACCTGATGCTCGGATTTACTTCTTCTCTCTCTCTCCCTCTCTCTCTCCCTCTCTCTTTCTCCGGATGAGTAATATATAGTAGAACAGCCTTAGTCCTCACCGTCTCTGTGTTCTTGTTGCATTTAGAGTAAAATCTGGTATTTTTAGTTAGTAGTTATATATGTATAAAAAGCAGGGCTAGTGATGCAGACTGGGTTCTGGTCTGGGGTAAATGCATCCAGGATGGATTCAGTTCTAGTCCAGGACAAACGGGTTCAGTACTTGTCTCATTTCTGACATGAAGGTAAATAGCTTTGGTTGGTTTGAATTGAATGGGTCCAGTACTGACCTGGACGAATGTGTCTAGTTTGAATCTGAATTAAATGAGTCAAGTTTTTTGGTCTGGTTTAAATAGGTGCAGTTCTAGTCCAGGATGAAAGGGTCCAGTACCTGTCCGGGTCCAGTAATGATCTTCTTGATGTTCTAAAGTGAGAGTAAATAAGTTTGGTTCTGGTTTGTATTGAACGAGTCTAGTACGGGCCTCGACTGAATGCGTCTAGTTCAGGTCCAAGTTAAATGGGTCACGTTTTGGTCTGGGTTTAATGTTCTAGTCCAGGGTACATGGGTCCAGTAGTCATCGGGGCAGTCCAGGTTGAATGGGACTAGTTCAAGTTCAGGTTAAATGGGTTAATTTGTAGTCTGCATGTTGTGGTCTGAGTTAAAGGGTCCAGTTATAGACCAGGTTAAAAATGGAGCCGAGACAATGGTTCTTTTGTCTAGGCTAAAAGGGTTCAGCTCTAACACAGGGTAAACAGGTTTGGGTTTGGTTTGGATTGAATGGGTCCAGTTGGGGTCTGGGTTAAATGGATCCAGTTTTGCTTTGGTTTTTGTCAAGTTCTGGCCTGGGTTAAAAGGATCTAGGTAAAATGGGTTAGTCAGGGTAAAATGGACCATTTCTGGTCTAGGTCAAACAGTTCCAGTTCAGGTCTGGAATAAATAGGCCTAACCCTGGTCTGGGTGAAATGGTCCAGTCATGGGTTAAATAGGTCCAGATAGTTTGGTTCTTGTCTGGGTTAAATGGATCCAGTTCTAGTCTAAATGAAACAGGTCTGGTTCTGGTCCAAGTTAAACAGTTCCAGTTCTAGTCTGGGCTAAACAGGGTACAGTTCTTCTATGGTGCAGTACTGGTCTGGATGAAATCCAGTATAAATGGGTTTGGTCTGGGTTTGGAATGGATTTGGTTCTGGTCCAGGATTAGGTTTTGGTTCTCGTTTGGATAAAATGGGTCCAGTTCTGGGTTGGTGGGGGTTAAAGGAGTTTGGTTCTGGTCAGGGTTGGAATGGGTCTGGCGCTGGATCTGTTTCTGGAAGCCCGATATTTTTGCAGGAGCCATGCAGGGAGATGGAGTACACAGGGAAGGAAGCGAAAGCACTCCTTTTCTCATCCATCCTTCTTTTCTGCATCTTCTCTTCCAGCCCACACTCGTTTTTTGTCACTCATTTTTTCCCCTTCACTCTTCTTTGTTCTCTCCTCACGCGCGCGACTCTTTCTTGGAGTGCGGCTTGTTTCCCAGCAGAGCGTCGATCTCACTGACCGTCTGAGGGGTCATCTGAGAGAGGACCTACAGAGAGCCAGGACAGAGCACCAAATGAGATGTGAAAGTGAAGAACCTTTTTTTAATGTTCTAAGATCATCAAAAAAAGCGAGTAGGCGAAGAAAAAGAGCCCCCAAAAGGGAGAACAGCTTGTTTTTATTTTAAGTCCAAACCACAGGGTGTAAATGGGTGTGTAAAATTGTATCTGGCCATTTTTCACCCCAATCAAAGTCACACACCCTCTATTTACACCATCACAGAACTGTTTAAAATACTGAATTCATGTACTCTATGGCAGTTTGGTGAAGGGCACTAATGCTCCGACTGGCTGTTATTCCAGGCTCCTTACAACAGCAGCATGAATGGATAGAGCTCAACTGCTGCAGGCTGAATAGCTAGCTAAATGAAAATTGGTTGGTTACTTCTTGTGACATCACAGCTAAATCAAATGAGCTTTATTTGTGACTGGACAGTGAACGGTGTGTTTTGAAACTCCAACATTTTTTACACACTTCTCTTATTTAAAAAAAAACTGCTTGTGTCTGAGTGTTACCCGCAAGGCGCCCAAGTTCTCCAGGAGTTGATCTGTGTTTGAGACGCCCAACAAAACAGAACTAACACCTTCACTGCGCAAACACCATGCTGAAACAGATATAGAGGCAAAGGCATTAAGGCCAACAATAGGCAATGTGGGACACGCTAAACGCTAAGAGAATGTGACATCATACTTGTATTTAATGACTGTATATCGTCGCTGTCCAAAGAAAAACATGTATCTCCATTTTTGTTGATTTTTACTTTTATGCCTCATTTGATCATATGAGCTGCTATTTATAAAATGTATAAATTTTATGAAGAATGGACCAACAGAAATGGCCCAAAACTGCTTGGAAAGACGTCTGGTTCCATTGACTTCCATTCAAATTAAATTAAGGTTTTTGGCCTCTCCTGGAAAGTTGCCATTTTGGAGATACCTGTTTTTCTTTGGACAGTGACGATATATAATAATGCACGACTTTCAACACATTCAATATCGTCAGTTGACAAAAGCTCACCGATGGCAAGTTGTGCAGCAGTGCAGCCCAGCCTGTCAGCCAGCAGGTGGAGCTCTTTGATTTTGGCCAGTTGTCTGCGGCCCTCTTCACTGTACACCCGCTCCTTCAACCACTGATAACCCTGATGGACAAACAGTCCAGTTAGTCTTTGTGGCTGTTTGGGTGACTGTTTCACTAGTAACAATTTTGCGTTAGTCAGTACATACAAACACAGTTATATATAGCTGTATATATAAAAAATGATATATATATACAGAATTTGCACTATATGTATAAGTATATAGTGCAAATTCTGTGTTATCATTTTGGAGGTTATGTTCCTCATATATACGTAAGTTACAGGGCAAATATACTTACATGAGCATGTACACATGGACACCCAGAAGTGGTTTTAAAGGCTTACTGTAAATCCTGAAGTGTTAAGAGAGTTTATAGATTTGCCTGACACTCTTAAACACTAATGGAGGAGCGGAGTGAGAGACGGGCTGCAGTGCACTAATCAGGGCTGTGCATTAGCTTTAAGCTGCTTACGCTTGCACAGCCATTAGCCTGAGGAATAAACACTCACTCACTCACTCACTCAGGACAGCTGCCCTCGCACCGGCAAATACGGAGCGCTGAGACGTGCATATGGAGAAATAAAAAAAAGAGAAAGAGAGAGAGAGAGAGAGAAAGAGAGAGAGAGAGAGAGAGTAAAGAAACAGAAAACATGACTCACTTTCATTGCAGCTCTAGAACATTCAGGAACGCCATCGCTGTATTTTCCTGTGATCAACCCACACGCTAACGGAGACCAGGTCATGGCTCCAACACCTGAAAGAGAGACAGAGAGATATGATGTGAGAGATATATGAAAGAAAGATGACAAGAGAGAGATAAAGAGATAAGAGAGAAAGAGAGAGACAGAGACAGATAAAAGAGATAAAGACACAAAGATAAGAAAGAGAGAGAAAAGAGGTAGAGAAAGAGAAAGATAATACAGATATAGACATATATCTATAAATATTAATACATACAATGCATATATATATAGAGAGAGAGAGAGAGACAGAGAGAGAGAGAGAGAGAGACTGAGACAGATAAAAGAGATAAAGACACAAAGATAGATATAGACAGATATAGACCTATATCTATAAATATAAATACATACAATGCATATATATATATATATATGTATGTATATGTATATATACACAATATATAGAGAGAGAGAGAGAAAGAAAGAAAGAAAGAGACAGAGACAGAGACAGAGTGAGAGACAGATGTAAGAAGCAGCCTGAGTGAAATGAAAGTGACTAATTCTGTAAATCATTAAATCCAGACTGGAAGCTGAAGTCGCTGATATGGAAATCACTTCCTGCCGTTCTTTTTTTATTTGAAACAGACCTCATTCCAAACAATTAAAACTTTCCAAACACAGAAACTAATTGATCTAAAATTACTTTCGCTTGGAGGGAGAAAAGAATTCATTTACTTTCTATATCTGTCTCAGTGTGGTGCTCGTAATCTCTGCTGTGAGGTTTAAATTGAATTAAAGACGCTGAGTGTGTGTGTGTGTGTGTGTGTGTGTGTGCCCGCGTGTGTGAATATTTAGTGTGTGAATGCTGTTTTATATTTCGTCGCTGTCCAAAGAAAAACATGTGTCTCCATTTCTGTCGATTTGAACTTTTCTGCATCATTTGAACACAGCAGCTGCTGTTTACACCGTGTGGGAATTTCATGATGAATGGACCAACAGTGAATTGGTTTTGTGCCTCATGTATACTGTGTATGATATGTGTGTATGATAATGTGTATATGATATCTGCAGTGTTTACAGGCTGTATGTTACTGTTGTTGCTATATACTGCTGTTACTGAAGGTAGTGAAGATATTAATCGATTTTGTGGTGAAATTCACTGTTAGTGAAGTTAGTAAAGTTAGCTGCGCTGATACTGATACTGTGGTGGTAAAGTGTAATGGTAGTAGTTCTGAAATACACCTTGTGGTGCAACCTGGACACATCTTCAGTGATAGGTCACGGGGTGTTTTGGGTCTTACATCAGACACCCTCACTTGGGTGACCCAGCCAGGGGTGATCAGGCCCCGACTTGTGTCCAGGTAGCACACTACGCCACGCATCCCCCTCCTCAACCAGAGCCAACGTGGCGCCTTTTCAGCAGCTTCCATGATGTTCTTCATGGCTCTTCACCTGTGCAGTCCGCAGATCCCTAGGAGTCCCAGGACCCGATGTAGAGACTGGCCTGCAAAGCCCCTGCAGCCCACTTCAATAGGCTTGCAGCGGACCTTCCACCCATTCCTCAGACACTCAGCCACCAGGTCAGCGTACTTGGCCTGCTTCCGTTCTTTAGCTCCCTCCATCCGATCTTCCCAGGGGACAGTCAGCTCAAGTAGCACTACCTGCTTGGTTGCCCCAGACATCAAGACCATGTCTGGCCGGAGTGGTGTTGCAGCAATGATGTCCAGGAATCTCAACTGTCTCCCAAGGTCAACCAGTAGTTGCCAGTCCTTTGCTGTTGCAAGCAGGCCCCCCCGGGTCTTCTATGGGGGCTGGGGCTTCTCGCCTGCTCGAACGAAGGTGATGATGGTACACTCGGAGGGGTGTTGCCACTTGCTGTTGTTGATGCCAGTGCAGATGGAGTCTGCTACTGCCCAGTAAAGTTGTTTGTAAAGTGATTTTGTAATAAACCTTTACTGTTAACTTATTTTACAAACAGTAAATTTACTAAGATAAGTAATTGTGTGGTAAAGTACAGTATTAGTAAAGGTTATGATGTTAAAGACGTTAGTTACACACATACTACAAAGATGAACGTTATAAGTCACTTTATGATACACTAACTGATTTTATAATACAGTTCACTGTTCAGAGTAGCTGACTGTTAGTAAGTCGTGAGCTGGAGGTTGGGGAACCATGCTTGGTAACCAGAGGGTCGCTGGTTCGATTCCCTGAACCGACAGTAACGACTGAGGTGCCCTTGAGCAAGGCACTTAACCCCCAACTATTACAAACGTCATTGCACGGACCACCTCTGCAAGACACACACACCAGTTTGTAGTAACCCTTAAGCTTGGCAAGTCCCTGAAAACAAGCTTATGACGTTATGCTGTCATTGTTTAGCTGCTTCACCCACAATCAGCGAGAGCTGCAGCACTGGTCCGCCTCAGGGTGGTGCTGTAGCACACCAGTTCCCCCAGTCAGTTGATAATTAATAGGGATA